>ML779817.1:426720-438417 GCA_009831015.1 Picea engelmannii
GGACTTCGGGGGTTCGGCACTCGGGAATTCCCGGTGCAAGGGCTCAACGACAAAGGAACTCGCGATTCCCCGAACCCCGATAGCGGGAGGTGACACCACCAGTACGAACCCACGTACCTCGGGATATCGGAGTTCAGGACTTCAGGAATTTCAATACCGTGAACCACTGGTATCATGGATTCACGATCCGTGAAATCCCGATGGCGACGTGGCAGCTCGAACCCCGGGCGTTAATGGGATACACGTGGCGCCCTAGCGTCAGATCGGGATTTCGGCGCTCGAAGGTTTGTGGGAGGAGTGAACAATGACACTTAAATCGTTGATTTTCCGACCGGGAAATTCCCGACAGAGATGGAAGCGTTGACCCTTGACCATCGGACTTTGGGACTTGGAAGGTCCTATGCATGGTGCAACAGGGCTCGCGAACTCCCGACCGACGATTTCTCGATTTCCACAAGTATGTGGGCCCAAGCCATTAAACATCGCGAGTAGCGAAATCCCGACGGAAGAAGTTCCGAAGGCCGACGATGGTTGATGTTGTTGTCTCAGTTAGGAATTAATTTGCTTATGATTAAAAATGATGTTTACAATTTTTAGGTTGTTACATGAATTCTCCTAACTAACCTTACCTGGCATCAATTGTACATTGGGCGTGCATTCTCCCCTCATTTGGTTAACTATAGACGTGAATCATAGGGATAAGAGTATGGCACCGAATCCGTAACACAATGCATGGGTTCCATGCTTCAGAACAACGAACTCGGGTAAGGGTACGTGTACACCATTGTTTGGTCTCTGGAATACCACGCTCAAACCAGAATCTTTGTTTCAAGACTTACAACTAAAATATAGGAGTTGGTATCTTACTTAGCATGCAGAGAATCTCGTGATGGGGGTCGAGGAAAATCCCATGAGATCTAACTCATGAGAAAACGCAAGGATGGAAGAACAGTTGTTCATGAATGGGGTTTCATGGTGGATCACTGCACAGAGAATAGGCCCCTCTTCCTATGGATTCCAGGAACCCGTGCCTAGATCCTCCAACAAACAAAACGAAATCCCAAGACAGGTGCACTAGCACCGATCCCACGAGCTAAGACAGGAGGAGAAGGGGGTTGTAAGGATTGGGGAAAAATAGGACCGGTTCTGAGACAGAAGCACCATTCGGCTGGAGGCTAAGTTGGGCGACTGTGAATTATTGGATCTCATATCTATCCAGTTATAAGGAAACCCTTGAACCGAGGAAATTACCCAACGTTCCACCAAAAACGCAACAGGAATGACTCAAAATTCTAATCTCATTAATCGTAGCAGTGTTATTTATTGAGCAGAGTTTATTGTTGCATCAGTGATAACAAGGTTCTCAATGCAGGTTGAAATCGGTTTTAGGTGTGTGGATTTAGGGAGACCAATTGATGGTTTATTGTGCTAAAAACCTCAGCTCTTAAGGTGAAGCAACTAGGGATGTTTTGTGAAAATCGCCCACCCCAACATAGCCAGACATTGTCTCGATCTAAAATTTTTGAACCATTCCCCTACCTCAAAGGCCATTGACAAGGATAAATAAGTTTAAAACTCTGGAATTCCATTCAAAGGCAGTAGTCGGGACAATTGCAAATCTAGGTACAAACTACTAGTTGTGGTTCAAGTAGACCTCCATTGGGTTGTGTTAAGGAAACAACAACAAATACAAATTCCATACTTAGCTGAACTGGAACGGTAGTAGTGCTAGAAAAAATCCTCCTACCAGGTAACACTATCATTAATTAAACTTGCAAATTTGATATCAAAAATTACAATAAGGTTACAACAAATTCTTCCTCTAACTATAATCTAGTCTATTAAAAATTCAATGATCAATAAAAGAACATACTGTAACTTTCGAAGATGTGTTTGATGACGACCCTGGTGCCTGGCGTTCCCTTTCTCCATCCACTTTCTATCCTTTGTGACTTCACCGGTACCTCCCAGCCAATGTTAGTAGTGCTTTTCTTCCCCCTCATCCCCCTGAGATGTAAATGGGCCATGCACAACCACAACCAGAAAATAATCTAGCACCCATCTCGCCTCACAAGGTCAAGCTACCACTCCCTATCTAAGCTGGGTATCCCAACTCCCACAAGAAAAATCAGTCAAAGAATTTCTAGCAACATAACCTTATGCATACCAGTCGTGATCCATTCCTCTTCTATGCCATTACTTTTATAGATTTCTCTTGGTGACCACTTTCTAATTGCATGTTAAATTAATTTTATTAAATTTTAAATAAGAAAAAATCTCCCCCGTACACTTGTCACCCAATCCCTTAGTTGCACCGGAAATTCATTTAATTAATTAAATTAATAGTCAATTTCCCTCACCCACTTAAAATTATTCCTAAAAGCGCTCCTTGTTGTCCCTTTATTCCCTCAATTTCCTTTAATGACTGACGCCTTTCTTAAATCTTAGTTGAGTTTTATTTGGGAAAGTTCTCTAGACTAGTTTCATTTCTATGTTCCACATTTCTTTTTGCATTTAATTTCCCCTTTTTGTCTAAGTTCCAATTTAGCATGTCTTTGCACATAAACAATAATTAATTCTTAGATAAATTATTTCTCCTTTAAATTATTTAAACAATACCTATGAGTTCTTCGTGAATGCTACCAGTACTGGATGGGGTATGTTGTGGACCCTCAAGGGTGCAGGTGCCCTGGCCTCATCTCAGTATAGACGGTTAGTCAAGGCCTCTGACATTTATCTGGAAGAACCTTGTCAGACCATCCACATCCCTTACAATAATTGACTCCTATCCAAGGACTTGTTATTCCCCTTGGGGGTTAGACTCCTAGGGCACGGGTGCTTCTAGAGGCGTCACACCTCCTTCTCGAACACCACATTGTGAATCTTTGTGATTTCCTCTAACCATGATTATTGCATAGACAGGTTAAAATTTTAATTAGCGCTAAGTATTAGTCAAGGTTTTAATTCAGTGGAAGGCATGACTATCCATAGTCGCAGGGTTGAACCCACTCTGATACCATATGTAATGACCTCACCATTATGACAATAAAAGAGACGTACAACAGGTAAATGTTTTTTTCATTAGGAATTTTAAACATCATAATTAATAACAACATCATCAACACTTAATTCACATATATTAATGAAAAAATATTAAAGCATTAACAAACAATCACGACACGGTGCCGACACATCATCACCATGAACCACGACATGCATCTCAACGCATTAACACATTAATTAACAACAGTCCAACATCATTGCATTCTACAATTAATAACGATGCGTAAACAACAAAAATCATAAATCGCTAAATTCATCTCATAAGGATAATCATCAGATAACATATAGATAACATGAGATAACATAAGGAATCCTAGGGATCATAAATATAATCATAAGAATCACACAATATACTACCCATCCAACCTACCCTACAAGGTTAGGACCTCCAGGACACATAAGAAACGCTCAATCCTAGGTTCCAATCGATTAACCATTTAAGGTCTAAGGGCTGGCGAATGCTCTGAGGAACAAGGAGGTGTCTACATCCCACTAACACAATCAAGTCCAAAAAACAACTAGCTAAATCAACAACATCGATGATAATCAAAGGTGCAATAGTTTTATTTTAACTAGTCATACATCATATAAATTTCCAAGGAGCAAGAGAATTTAATGACTAAACCATCATACAGAGACATAAGATAAGGAACAATGTAATCAAATTTATTTTATCGCTCAAGAGTAAACAAATAAACATGCATCCACATAACCGATAGCACTCGAGTAAATGCCAACTTTATTTTCATCGCGCAAGGGAAATCCAATCACATATCTAATCATACATCATCAATATTCAAGAGCGCAAATAATCTTATTTCTTTATCATAGCATAATCCATGGTGCAAAGGTAATCACCTAACTCTTAACTGGTGCAAGAGATATAATTCCTAATCAATCATACGTCAAACATTAATCCTTCATCTACACATCAACAGTTCAAGATGCAAGAGATAACGTCTTGATTTCACAAGGCACAAGAGAGTACAATTAATAATCAATCATTCTTCAATAATATTTAAATGTGCACAAGTATCCAAGTTCTAATTCAATCAGGCACTTCACAATTCATTGGCGCAAAAGAAACTAGTTATTTATCCATCACACATTAACAAATTTAATGGCACGAGTAAAAAGTGTTAAATCAACATACACCAAAGAGATAATTTATTCCGCGCAAGATTTCTAATGTCTACATCAAGAACTCTCGTTACATCGTAATTTAATGTGTGCAAGAAGGCTATCATATAGTATACCCTTCCTTCATTACTTTTTCATCTGTGCAAAATACTAAGGTCCACCAAAAAATTATTCAACATTATATATTTATGTGCACGAGAAATCTATTGTCTAGAACAACCATTTCTTTAATTACTTTTCCATCTGCGCATAATAGAATAAATGCTAAACTTAGTCAAATCTTCCATCAATAATTAAGGACAGTGAGAAAGGGGTAATACATATGGAGTAATGAATCAAGTGCATAATTTCAATCTAAACTCATGTAGCTTAACTATTCAATTTCACGATAGAGATATATCCGAAGTGTAGGTAAGGAGAGCTATGCCTTCAACATGCAAATCCCAAAATTGATGTTGTGGTTAGATTCTGTTATCCTAATTACTATATTGTTGGGATGTTCATCTCAACAAGTTGAATTATAGCTTGGTATATTATATTGATCTTCAAATTTCCTAATAATTAATTCAATTTTGTGATTCGAATAGTGAGGTTCAAGAAGAATTAAAAAGATTATTCGCATAACATTCCTAAGTTAGGAATTGAATTCAAGCAAGGGAACAATGAGTATCATAATGAATGTCAGTTATTGTGCAAAAATTCTAACCTAAATTCCTTAGCCAATAATACTTAAGATTGTTAATACTTTAATTGAGGCCAACGTCAATGGCTACTTCCATTTACATATGGAAATAAGTTAAAGTCGTAAAAGTAGTTGCAAGGAAAGTTGAATGGAGATATCCTTTATATATAAAATAAGCACAATGCCTTTTTAATTTGCATAAAAACCTTTCGTAAACCGATATAATTTTTTTATACAATTGACCACCATATATTTTAAACTTCAAAACTTTACATAAAACAGGGTTCAACCATCAATCATGAGGGGAAGGGAACAAGGAATGATTTCAAACAACGCATAAGCTTTGGTTGGTTGGAAAATCCATTGGGAATGTAATAATGAGTAGAGATGTTAAGAATATGTCGAGGATACCTACAAACACAAACTTCTGAAGGGGAAAAACAACGAGAAATTCAAGAGGTAAATCTGTCATTTACTCACATGCAGACTTTGTTATATAGAGTTGAGTAAACTCCAACTAGGTAACGAAAGTTCTGAATTACCAAGGCCGAGATAGACCTTCAGAGTCTCTCACCAACCCAAATGCTCCTCACTAACCTTGTCTATCATCAATCATACATTATGCGTCCAGTCTCCCCTCATATGGTTGACTATAGACACGAATCAGAGGGAACCCAAAGCATGGGTTCCATGCTTCAGAACAACGAACTCAAGTAAGAGTACGTGTACACCATTGTTTGGTCAATGGAATACAACACTTGAACCAGAATCTCGGTTTCAAGACTTACAAATGAAATATTGGAGGTGGTACCTTGCTCATCACACGAATCATCTCATGGTCGGTTTCAAGGAAAATACCATGAGAGATAACTCGTGAGAAAATGCAAGGATAGAGGAATTGTTGTTCATGAAATGAAAGGGGGTTTCGTTGTGTATCATTGCACAGAGCACAGGCCCTTCTTCCTATGGAGTCTACGAACCCGTGCCTAGATCCCCCACCAAACAAAACAAAATCCCAAGACAGGTGCACAGGCACCGAGCCCACGAGCTAAGACGAGAAGAGAAGGGGGTCGTAAGGATTGGGGAAAAACGGGACCGGTTCTAAGATAGAAGCATCGTTCGACTGGGAGCTAAGTTGGGAAACCGTGCATTATTTGATATCCTATCTATCTAGATATAAGGCAACACCTGAACTGAGGCAATTACCCAACTTTCCATCGAACATGCAACAAGAATGACTCAAACTTAGAATCTTGTTAACCGTAGCAGCATTAGTTATTGGGAAGAGTTTATTGTTGCATCAATGATTCCAAGGTTCGCGATGCAGGTGGAAATCGGTTTGGGCGTGGGGATTTAGGGAGACCAAGTGATGGGTTCTTGAACTAAAATCCTCATATCTTAAGGCGAATCAACTAGAGATGCTCTGCAAAAATCTCCCACCCCAACATAGCTAGACATTTTCTTGATCTAAAATTTATGAACCATTCCCCTACCTCAAAGGACATTGACAAGGATAAATAAGTTTAAAAATTTGGAATTCCATTCAATGGAGGTAGCTCGGACTATTGGAAATACAGGTATGACCTACTAGTTGTGGTTCATGTAGACCTCCATCGTGTTGTGTTAAGGAAAAAAACAACGAATACAAATTCCATAATTAGTTGAACTGGAACGATAGTAGCGCTAGAAAATTTTTTCCTACCAAGTGACATTATCATTAATTAAAATTGAAAATTTGATATCAGTAATTACAATAAGGTTACAGCATATTCTTCCTCTAACTATAATCTAGTCTATTACAAATTCAATGATCAATTAAATAAAATAGAGTAACTATCAATGATGTCCTTGATGATGACCCTGGCGCCTGGCGTTCCCTTTCTTCGTCCTCTTGCTAACCTTTGTAACTTCACCGGTACCTCCCAACCAATGGTAGAGGTATGCTTCTTCCTCCTCAGCTCCTCGAGTTATAAAGGGGCTACGTACAACCACAAACAAAAAATAATCTAGCACCCAACTCACCTCGCAAGGTTGAGATACCACTCTCTATCCTTTATTGAGACACAAATAAAGGATTTTCGGTAGCATAACCTTACGCTTACCCATTTTTATCCATTCCTCTTCTCTACCATTACTTTTATAGATTTCTCTTAGTGACCACTTGCCAATTGCATGTTAAATTATTTTTATTAAATTTTAATTAGGAAAAACTATCCCCCGTACACTTATCACCCAATCCCTTAGTTACACCAAAAATTAATTGAATTAATTAAATTAATTGCCAATTTCCCTCACCCACCTAAAAGCGTTCCTGAAAACACACCTTGATGTCCCTTTATTCCCTCAATTTCCTTTAATGACTGACGCCTTTCTTAAATCTTAGTTTAGTTTTATTTAGGAAAGTTCTCTAGACTAGATTCCTTCCTATGTTCCACATTCCATTTTACATTTAATTTCCCCTTTTTGTCTAAGTTCCAATTTAGCAAGTCTTTGCACATAAACAATAATTAATTCTTAGATAAATTATTTCTCCTTTAAATTCTTAATTTGATTTTTCTCCATCACCTATTTATTAATTGATTAATTACTTTTTAGTCCTCATACCCTATTTAGAACTAGTCTTTAAATTCAACTAGGATTAGCATTTTTAAGAGAATTTTATAATTAATAACTTTACTCATACAACATTTTTATTTTAAGGCTAACCATGTCAAATAAAATATTGTTTTCTAGGCACCTATGTTCATTGACTCACCAGTGTTAAAAATCGCAATGTGCCCTTCAAGATGCACTACGTGCTCCAAGGGTGCCACTTTCCTTTATTTGTGTTTCATTTCTGCGACGTGCCCTTCAAGATGCATTACGTGCTCCAAGAGTGTCACTCTCCTTTGACTGATTTTGGTATCTTTCCAACCCTTGGAGTCAATACTCCATCAGGCGACTTTGTGGGAGACTAAGGGCCTCTAAGGCATAAGGACCCTTGCTTATTGTGTGCCCCTTAGAATCTTCATGAACGATTGTCTTAGTCTTCCTTGATGGCATCGTGGATCTCTCAAACTAGGTAATCGTTAACCTACAATTTGATCCACGATGGGAGTGTTAGTAGGTTCTGGTAGGGCTACTACCAGATCTCTCCCTCAATATCTCGGGTTGTCGTGCATGGCCCCTTTACTCCTAATATGAGTCTTATTAGCAAGCAATCGTCAGCCTTCATCCATTAAATCAACATGTCAACGATCCATAAATAACATCATAATATACACGATCATAGATCACATATGCATAAATAGAAATACCCAAACCATATACAGTCCACTCCCTGACTCGATCTGGAGTCCAAGGAGGTCCATCGATTCCATCGACATCCTCAATCTGTCAAGATTCTTGCACACTCAGGAGAAACCATTCAATAGAACCTGTCTATACATAAATAACATAACATAACATCATAATCCACAATCTCATCATCATAATCCATAAGCGAAGAAGAGAATCATATAATGAACGGGATCACTTTCACGCAAGTGTCCTCAAGGAATAAGTCACATCAAGTGCACGCAAGAGAGGGATGTTACAAGATAAACACATGGCACAATTTTTCAACAAAAGAAGAAAGAAACAATTTATTCCACTTCCATGGAGGGTTAGGGAATTAGATGTCAAAACATTTTCCCATTTATATGAATTTGTTGGTCAATTAGATCAACTCAACTTAAAATAAGCTCAATACGTCAATGTTTTTTACCCTAGAAACTTATTTTATGCACACATGTACCTAGTCGAATACTCCTCATATTTTTGTACGTATGAAAAATTTGAAGAAGGAGGAGGAGACCAAAATCTCCCCAAGGCCTCTATTGGAGAAAACCAGAACAACATTGAGGAATTGGAAAGAACTAATGAGTGCTACAGGAAAAAGGGTAGAGAGGAAACCAGTAATAACCCTAATTCACCCAATATTCACAAAGAGGTTCTTCCACAAAAACAAAATCTAGAAGTAGTGTTCTAGAGTGAAGAAGGAAATCTGTCGAAAACTCATATGATGGTGGAGATAACGACCCTACAAAGAAAAATTTGGAAAATATCATGTTGTACATACTTCCATTAAGATAAAAAGAGAAACACAATAAAGTGGGACATGATGTACCTGGAATTGAATAAATTTTCATAGTCATGGAAGTAGATGATGTACTAAGAAGAACCTAGTTGGTCAGAGCAGAGACAGATGGAAACTAGAGAAATTGCTAATGATATAGCTTCCCAATAGCCAAAAATATTTGAAGAAGTGTCTGTTACACTTCACCACATGACCTACCACAAGAATTCTAAGAAACTATTAATATAAAAATTAAATATGAAAAATAAGAAGGTTATTCAGAAATGGAAATCAAAAAATGATTTTCATGGGCTTTCACCCTTGAAAATCGTGCAATTTCATGATTGAAATAAGGAATCATTGAAGGAAATATGTTTGATATTGAAAAAGAAAATTCATTTTTAAATGAAAGAATAAAGGAATTAGAGAAATATCTAATTCCAAAACCATTATTTGTCGATCCGTTAATTGCAATTCAACAAGTACTTACCCTTGAAGATGTCGCATAAAGTAGTTCCAAATTGAAGGGTCCATCCATTTTACTGTTGAATGTCAGAAAATATGTTGGAGATGGTATCTAGAAAAGAATAGACCTAATCCTTAAAAAATAGGAATTAACATAGAGTTCAAATAGCTTCTCAACAAGGATTATGCACTTTAAGGAATAACCCCAAAAATACTTAGAAAATTATGAATGCTTTCATAAAGAAGCAGTGGGAATGTTTACAACAAAAGTTTCCATCTTGAGTGACACACAGAAGAGAAAAAAGCCTTCCCTCCAAAATTCGAATGAAGCAAATCAAATTAATCCTTGTTGGCTTAAAAGAATCAAATGTTTAAGATAATTGCTTTCGTAGTGTGTTGTTGTCAAAATTAAGAGGGATTATAGATTTATGAAACTTGTTGATATTACCAAATAATTAGATGGCTCTAATTTTTAATGGATACAATACACTTTTCTAAGGAGAAACTATTAGAACAACTAGAAGCATTAAAACTTGCATGGGATAATGAATTTAGTGACTCGGTTGAATTATCTGAAGAAGAAGTAGAAAGGTGGCTTGTTTGGTATATAAATAAAAATTATGATATTGAGGACACATTGCACCAATTAAGCATTGATTTAAGACAATTGGAGAATGACTTATTTGAAATAAAAACCAAACATGAAATAGAGGTTGCTTCGATGAGGGAGTATATAGAAAAATGGTTAAAAAAGAATTAGTCAATACAACTGAGAAAAATCAACAAGAATCCATTACAATAGTTATGCCACCTCTAGAATAACAGAAACAATCTACAAAATATGCCTCAACAAGCAAATAAGGATTCAAAATTTCCATCGAAGTAAGTTGATTAGTCACTTTGTTCTTTCTTTCACCATTTGTATTCTATAGTCAATTGTCATTTTTCCTTTTCTATTCCCATAAACGTGTTAAACATAAGGATGACCCTTGACTATTTGATTTTTTTATTCCAAGTCTCTCTTTCATTTTATGGTCCTGGAGAGCACAATCCCAGTCCTCTTTGAAGGAAAAATGTAATTTATTTTATTTGTAACCCCAAACATTACTACTTATTTTATTAATAAATCTATTATTTTTTTAGGTTCCCAGAGAACTAGTTTGGGACATAACATTATTGATTTCTCAAGACTTCAATTTTTAAGAATCATATCTCAAATGTGTTTCTATCAAAATATTTATTGAATTCAATGCAATTATCATTTAGATTTCTCTGCTATATGTGGTGCATACTTTCCTTTCCTTTGTTGAATAAATTTGTGTTCTAGTTTGATAAATGTTGTGATGGAAATTCCATCCTATGTTAATGTATACTATTTTGGTTTACAAATCTTGTAACATAGTCTAAATATTTGTTTTCAGTAAGATACATGGTCCATTCGCAGGTACTCTTTACATGTGAATATTTATTTCAATAATAAATCCTAGTTCTCTCACAAGCATTTTCTATTCTTGCATGTTATTTAAAATAGAAGAGTAACTCCTCTTTAAAAACACAAGGGGATTTATCCTCGTGAGGTTGAATTAGATACCATAAGAGATTATTTATGATCAAAACATATCATACCTATGAAGTAAACGACCAAGAATATTTGATATAAAACAAGCATAATCAATCCTAAACTTAAATATTTAGTTAAGTTAGAACTTGAAAACATGTAAAAATAAGGCATTATATTTTTCAGTAAGACATTCAGATTGGATTTCAAATCCAATGGTGGTTAGAAAAAAGAATGGATAAATTCATTTGTTTGTTGATTTTCAATATCTTAAAAGAGCATCTCTAAAGGATAATTATCCTCTCCAAAATATGGAAACATTGTTACAATAGGTAACTAGTTATGTAGTGATGTCTATGATGGATGAATTTTATGGATATAATGAAGTACTTGTTGCAAGTGAGGATAGACATAAAACAAATTTTACAACACCTTGGGAAACATATGCCTATGTATGAATTCATTTTGGATCAATGAATGTTGGTGCTACATTTCAAAAAGATATGGATTATTCATTTAAGGACATGTTAGGAAACATAATGGCTGATTTCCATGATGATTTGAATGTCTACTCAAAATTGAGAGAACATATTACACATCTCAAGGAGGTTTTTTAATAGTGTAGACAACATTGAATATTTGTTAACTCTAAAAAATGCATATCTATAGTTTATGAAGGAAAATTGTTGGGTC
>ML779817.1:447153-480245 GCA_009831015.1 Picea engelmannii
ATTAGTTGTAATTTAGATTAGTAATGTTATTTTAATTATGTCGACTTTAGGCCATTATTTGTAATTATACCTCCTAGTCTCCTATATATACCAAGGAGACATTTTCATTTGGAATCATCTTGTACTTGAACATTTAAGTGGGGCAAAAGGAGGTTTCCCCCTCGAAGAGGCTTATTATCTGAAATTATCTCTTTTTCAAGGCGTTGAGTACTTTTCCTGAGGTTTTTCTATGCTATATTGAAGTTTGGTTCTTAACAGATAATTCTGATGCACGTTGATCCTGTAGAGAATTTACCACAGTGCCCACAATGCCCACACGACCTCTACTCAACTACAACAAGACTCACCATGTTTCTCTACCTTCATTTACACGTTTTAAACTTATTTGTGGTAGTAAAAGATGCCAAGTGTGTTGCATGAAGATAAAGAAAACTCGAGTCTTCGATACAATAAAATAGTATTAACCTCCACTACTACTATCTGGTTTGATTGTGGCAAGCATTTTTTTGGAAGCATATCTAATAATTCAAAATTAGATATCTAACTATTATTGTTTTTATTTTAAAAATTATCATTTCTATGTTTTAAACATTCAAAAATGGGTTTTAATTTTAGTTTTAAAAAAAGTATATATGTTTATGTGGAGATAATATCCATATATTATTGGATTGCAAATCTGATTGCAAGCTGAAATCAACAATAATAAGAAGGTAACTCAATTGCAAGGTGAACTCAATAGTAATAATAAGGTAACCTACATAATATAGGAGCATATGAAACTCTTGTCTCTATTAAGTTTGGGGACGTGTAACAACTACTATGAAAACTTACAG
The DNA here is from genome assembly GCA_009831015.1 of Picea engelmannii. Taxonomy (NCBI): domain Eukaryota; kingdom Viridiplantae; phylum Streptophyta; class Pinopsida; order Pinales; family Pinaceae; genus Picea; species Picea engelmannii. Next base: position 447,987 of record ML779817.1, read on the forward strand.
ATGTAATATCTGAGATAACGAACACACAGTCTCATTCTCCTGTACTTCAAAATTCTTACTTATGAAATTTCTTTAATGGATTTAAGTAAACAAGTCCTCGAAGGCAGGGACTTGTTGCCTTTGCAACTGAGCTTTTTTATATATGTACATGCCTTTATAAGGAGATGTTTTCCATCTCAAAAAATTTATGGCAAGATGAAAAGGGTTTCTATGCATTTGAAAACAATTGTAGTATAAAGTCGTTGTACATAATGTGGTTTATATGTTATTGGTCCTATAAGTCCAAAATTAAATGAAGTTCATTCTTACATGTTAACAATGACTAATTACTTTACAAAATAGCCTAAAGGAATAACATTAAAGGAATCCAATTATGCCCATGTTATTCGGTTTTTGCAGGAGAATATTTGATCAAGATTTGGTGTTCCAAAGAAGTTTATCATTGATAATGATTCCATATTAATTAGTTCAAAGTTCATAAAATTTTGTGAAAATTTTGGTATAATAATGAAACAATCATCAAATTACTACCCACAAGCAAATGGATTGGTTGAATCAATTAATAAATATTTGATACAAATTATGAAGAAAACAATTGCTACAAACCAAAGAGATTGGCACAAAAAGGTGATTAATGCTTTGTGGGAAAGTAGAAAAGCACCAAAGATTAGCACTAGATATTCTCCAATTTATTTATTCTATGGAAAAGATGCTAGATTACCAAAACATTTGGAATTGAATGCATTAGCTATTTCTACCATAATTGAATATGAGGAAGGGCCTACACCAATGCAAGCTCGATACCATAAATAGATGCAATTAGAGGATAAAAAATAACAAGCATTAAGAAATATATAGAGAAGACAACGGGTGGTAAAAAAGTACTTTTATTGAAGTACCATAGTCAAAGATTTCTACAAAGACTAGTTTGTTCTATTATGGAATAAGGATAAGGAAAAACCATCACTACATTCAAATTTTGATGCCTTGTAGATTGGTCCTTATCAAATAAAAAAAAATTGGTTTCAATTCATATCTATTGAAGGTAATGACAACCAAATTTTAAGAATTTATGTGAATGGGAAGCATATGAAACACTTATTCTGATCAACTTAATCATTTTCAATGACCATTGTACCATATTTCACTTTGTATGCTTGTTATTTATAATCATCAGATGTAAATATTGTTCTTTGACTCCATGACCAATGAATTAAGTCCCTTTAGGTTCTCAACAAACCACAGGGGATTATTGTCCCATAGTTGGACCCGATATGTTCATTAATTTTCATGTATCATCTTTGTATTACAAGTTTAACTATGTATAAAAACCTCCCTTTATTTCCAGTTCATAGTCCATCGTGTTTGCTAAAATTTTCATAGTCCTATTGTGCGCTGGGGAAAAAAATCATATGTTAATATACTTGGTCATCTTTATAACTTATATTGCATGGAGATTTCTTATCCAGTGTGGAGATTCTTTATTTCAAACCTTTTCTCCACATTCTACACAAACGATTTTCTCCACACACCTTTTGTTCCACACAAGCCAACACTTTTAATACTTGTGACCTTTTATCTTGTGTGAAGAGCCCAACAAACCATTTTATGTACACAAACCATTTCCTCTACACTTCTGCCACCTCCATTTTGCACCCTACATGCCTCAAATTGTACACCCTTCATAACTTCCCATACTTATCCACTTCTTCATAATCTGCGTTCACTCTATACGTAGTCGATTTTCAATTATCGTTTGTGTGAAGAATTTTGAAAGACACATATCTTCACACAATCATTTCTCTACACAATCATATCTCCACACAACTTGACCTTGTAAGAATTACCTCTCTACCTAATATTTCATACTTAGTGAAATCCTTCTTAGACATCCATTCTTTATTCACATTTTTCGAGGTCATTTATGATTCAATGATGAGTGCTCGATTCACAAGGAAAATGATGGTGATCGGTGGTAAATATGGATGAACTGTCTTGTTTTTCCATAGAGCACTTTATTTTCAAAAAATAACTTCCATTTATGGTTGTGTATATCCCGAAGGAAATTATATATGATGAATGGATGGATTTATTAAGTATTATCCATGATATTGTCTTTTTAAACAACTTAAGATGTGTAATTGATAAGTAATACCCGTCATGCATATGAAAGTGTATTAGAAAAAGTGGAAAACATGGAAACTAGAAGAAGAAATTATCATTTATGTGGAGATGCCATCAACTATCTTGCATGCCATAAAAAGGAATTTAATTTGTTAGCTACATATCAGTGGTATTCAAGCCTCACTCCCGAATAGAAACTTGCTAGCAATATTTCAACGACTAACCTAGTAAGGGTTGGTTGCATGCCATAATTTTTCAACTTCAAGGAGCTATTATCCTAGTGTGCACATAGATTGGACTCATAGATTAGGATGATTTATGTTGTTACTAAAGGAAAGAACCAATTTGTTTTTACTCCAAAGGTATTCATAAGAATTCTCATACATACCACCTCTAACAAGACTCTCAAACATTGAAATTTGATGCTATGGAATATTGTAATGTATTCGAAGGATTACCCACAAGAGGTAATATTGATGCTCAAAATGATTTTATTCAATTTTGGTACCCAATATTGTGGAAGCACAAGGAACCATTCCAATTATTTCTTGTCCAATATAGATGTTTTTAAAACATTTAGACATATTTTAATCAGAATACCACCAAAAAGAATCACATACGAAGACGAGCATTTCTTCAAAGGGGAAGGAATTTATGTTTATGAGGAAGATTCTACCTATATAAGGCTATAGTGATTTGAGGGGAGACCTATTTTTCTTCCCTCTTTTTTATGTGATCGATACCTTGTTTTCGAGGTTTGTAGAAAACACAAAACATCTCATTTATTCTTCAATAAGAATATGAAAAGACATTTTATTTCCCTTCCCTTCAATGTAGTTGACCTAAAAAATAAATGCTTATCCCATTTGATAGAATTCTCTGAAATTTTAAATGTATTATACTAGAAGTAAGTTGAACCTCTCAAGGTTTTTTATCGAAATGGATTATTTTTCTCTCATTTGTTGTCAATGCAATACAACATTCTTTTACAAGAATTTCATAAGGAATCGATGTTAATGATCCAAACACCACTAGATAGAAAGAGAAGAAGACATGTAATGATCACTTAGTCATGAACGTCAACTCAAATACTCATACTAAAAGGAAATAAACGAAAAAAGAGAATCAATAGAGAAAAACAATGCAAAGAGGAAAAAATGGAACTAATGCTCAATCTTCGTCTACCCGTATTCCACACAGGATTTCCTCGTCTACTCAAAGGAGCCAAGAGCCCAATATGAGTAAAGAAAAGAATAATGAGAGATGTGTTAAAGAAAATAATGAAGATGACCCCCCTCAAGTGAATATTGAGAAGGAACATATAGTGCCACATCCCAAGAGGAAAATAAGTATAAGCAATAAAGGTTCCTATAATTATGAACGTTCAATATATGTTTTTGAAATGGAAATTGATAATAATAATGTACCTGATTGATTGATGCTACAAATTTCCAAAATTCATTAGTTAGCAGAAGAGTTTTCCTGAGAGGGACTGACTATTTTTGAAGAACAAATCTTGACACTATATAATGCGTAGTATAATAAGGAAGATAAAAAATTGCAAATAGAGAATGTTTATGTCCAAAATAAGAAGATAACCAAAAAAATGAACTCAATGGTTGATGTTTCATGTGTATGGCCTTCTAGACTCCTCAAGTTACACATTATCATTGGTGATGCTCTAGCTCATTCTATTTGATAGCAAGGGATGGAAAATATTAAATTGAAGAAAATAATCAGTGACCTAGAGGACGCCCAAGTCCTAGACCTCTATTTGTAGAACCATTGTTTATCATCGTTCTAGATCTACTACCCTAGTTTACACCAGGCACATCAGCTAGAGTAAGGAGATAAGCTAAGTTCTTAAGTAGGGTAAGAAAATATGTCACCGATAATATAAATAAGAGACACAATATCATTTCAAAATCATGGGAATTCAATTCTTACTTAAGGAACATGCCACAATGGATTGCTTCTCATGTGGAGTATTTGAAAAAATATTTAGAGGATGGCGAATTCTTATATAAAAATTATTTAAGCAATTTTGTGTCATGATTATAAATATTGAGTGATTTCAATAGAAAACAACAAGATTTTCCTTCCAATCGTAAAATAAAACAAGTAAAGGTTGGTTGGTTTGTGAGAAAACAAATTTTGTGGGAATTGATTACCAATTGTAAAAGGATTAATGATAAAAGAAGTGATTCATTTCTCAAATCACTTGAAATATTCAAGGAAATTGAAGGCCCCCAATTAATAAGAGATCACATGCCAATAACCAAGGAGAAATTAGAAATAGATTTAAACATAATCAAAGCCCTGTGGGGTAGTGATTTTGAAATCCTCACTAATTTTCCAGAGGAAATTAAAAAATGGTTAGTTAGATTTGTGAATAGTAATGAAGACTATATGGCATCGGTTTAGTATTTACACTCTGAATTGAGAATAATGGAGGATGAAATATTTGCACTCTGACTAATCTTGGACATAATGGCCACACCTTTAAAGGAATATATCAAAGAGTGGCGTTCCCAAGTATTCATTAAAACAAATAACCAATCTTGAGTAACTATCAAGAAGTAGTTGCTCCATAAAAGTTTGAATTCCAATTATATATATATATATATATATATATATATATATCAAGGCCCAAGCAAGGAAGAGAGAGGAAGATAGATCCATCCATAAGTCCACTTCAATTTTTGTGAGTACGTTCTTTTTCGAAGAATTTCCCTTTCATCCCAATATTTGATCATCCAACTTCATAGGTTTATTTTTTACTTATGAAGTCAATCTTTGGTTGCATTTCTTTTGTTCGTCTAAGTTACCCTTTTTATGTATGGGAACATTTATAGGTATTTAGGGGGTTATAAAAGGGGTATCTAGTAAAAATAAGGGTTTTTATTATTGGAAATATGTATTGGAAGGGGGGTCCAACAAAATGAGTTTTGGAGGTATTTGTTAATATCTAGTGAAAATAGGGGTATTCTATAATATCCTATGAATGAATATGTTATGTCAAAGGTTCACAGAGTGAAGACCCTGTGAGAGCCCCATCCCAGTCCATTTGAATGAACACATTCCTTTTATCATTTAAGTATCAAGATTATTATGTTTTTTTGTAGACCAACATTCTATTCGAACTTGAACATGAATTTGTAATAGTTTTTACTCTTACATAGAGCTATTCTAGGAGTTCATTGCTTTTGTGATTTATGAATTTTATATAAGAATGAGATATTGATTGTGTTTCTCCTATGAATATTATGATACTAAATGAAAGAAATCATTTAAAGAACTCTAATTTTTGGACCACCAATCTATTTTATGTCTTATGAGTCTTGTTGGAGAAATTTCTATTTTCGACACACTAGTTCAGTGGGAGTTAATTGACTAGTTCTATTTTACACTTTCTATTTTTACCATCACTATTATGCATGCACGCATTCTCAAGGAAAGCTAACTGCTTGATTTCTTTTCTTAATTATGGAATGTTTTTCCCTATATATGAGTGTATTCCACTCATTCATTGTAATATATTGATCATGATCTATTTATCAATCATTAGCTCATTGGAGTAGTGTAAATATATTTTCTCATTCTTCCATATTGAATATTTCTTGCTTTATTGACAATCTTTGTTTGTACTTGATTTAGCTAGATCTCCTGTGTAGGTTTCCATGAAACACTGACATGGTATCAGAGCTATGCTGGTTGGATCAAGCCAGACAAGCCAAAGAATAAGGAAAATTGGGGTTTCGGCGAGCTAAATCCCTAGTCATAAATTTCAGTAGTTATTCCTCTCAAAATATTACATTTTTGAGGAAACGGCCTAGGTGTAAAGTAAATCGACCCATTTTGGAAGTGGGTTTTCAACCGTTTGGCAAGATTCTTCATCATTTTCTCATAAAGTAAGTCACATGATAACCTCCTGAAACTGATACAAATCCATGGTCATACCTTTCAACAATGATTTCTCCCAAAATATTAAGTTTTTGAGGAAACGACCCACGTAAAAAGTAAATCAACCCATTTTGGAAGTATGTTTTCAACCGTTTGGCGAGATGCCTCACCATTTGCTCAAAAATTAAGCCACAAGATCATCTCTTGAAAATGATACAAATTTTTAATTAAAGTGCCCCTTCTGCTGTGATTTCTTAATTTTTTACTTGTAGATTGAGAGTAAATTTTTAGGGGTTAGTATAAACAGTGGGAGAGATGTATATGACATCTATTATACAATCAAACTTGGTGGTAATCCTCACACCATATAATTATTTTGATTGGAATCCCAACGCAAAATTCCAACTCAGAAGGAAATGACTATATAATTTGACGATGACGATAAAAACAGAACCTACATCAGCGATTGAGAATATGAGATGGGCGAACCGTAAGGATGAGGCCACAAGACTACTTCTTGAGTTAATCTCCATTGATTTATGGTTTCATGTTGCTGCATAAAAGACTCCAAACAAGATCTGGACCTCCCTGGAAGGACCCTTTGGAAAGAAGGATAAGATGCGACGTCATATTCTTGAGGTAGAGTTGAATACCTTAGACCCTAAAACTTTTGACAATATACAAGATTTTTTTACTAAATTTAAATCCTTGCTATTGAGCTTGGGTGAATGTGGTATTGATAAGTCTACACAAAACAACTTATTCTAACAATCTTGGCCAAGCTAGGACCAGAATACACTGTATATGTCTCCAATTTCCATTTTGGTAGATGTCTTTTTGGAACAAATTGAAAAATGCCTACGTTAGCTCAGTTCATTGAGTCTCTTACACAAGAGCAGAAAAAAATCATACAAATGGGCCTCATAAAAGATCCCAAAGCACATGCACTCACCATGCATGATGGAAAACGGTCATCCAAACAGAACGGGAAGAAGGGATATTCCAAACCCTTTAATGATTCTTCAGGTTCCAAAGACTCTTTAGATTCCAAGAATAAGAAGAATGGAAAGCAGTGAACTTACTGCAATAAACCAAATCATGAAGAATCCACATGCATGAAGAAACAAATCGATCTTATGGCACAGACACTTCAACAGAACAACCTTGGAAACTTCATTCCAGAGGGAGCCAAGAAGAAGAAGCAAGAAGATCCTTCTCCTAAGAAAGGTAATCATCATGCTCTGGTTTCAATTAATTCCTCATCTGATTCATGGACTATAGATTCTAGTGCATCCCATCATATGGCAGTGAAAGATGAAGTTTTCTCTTCCTTGAGTCCATGCTCAAGATCCCATATTCTCATGGGGTATGATAATCCAATAGCAGTAGAATAAGAACCGAGAGTGGACCTCCACAATGGGAGTTTTGAGAATGTTTTACATGTTCCAAAGATTTCTATGAATCTGCTCTCATTTTATTAGATCACTCATAAAGGTAAAAAGGTTGAATTTACATCAGATTTAGTTTCAGTAATTGACATGCATGACAATTCCATTATTGAAATTCGTGAGGTGAATCACAAGTTAAGGTTGTATAAATTCGCTAAGTTTTCTGATGATGAGTCCTCTTTTCTACTTACACATAAGGAGAGTACTTTTCATGCACCTCCAGTGCAACATGCATATACTCTTGTGCTTCCATCAGTTTCAGACATCAGAGATGATTCCATACACTCAGATTTTGTACATGGAAATAATAAGGTAGTACAGCCATATAAGCATGCATCATCAAAGCTTCAATATATGCCTAAGAAGGCACATAACACACTTCAGGAAGTAGGTAACCTTGCAGGGAATACATTGGATTCGAGGATGGATCGATCTCAGCATGATGAGCCTTCTCATGTACTTTCAAATTGCGAACCTGTGATGCCCATGCATTTCTATATGGTTCAATATACTGATCCAAGGAACTACAATAGTGGTGTGGGAAATCCATTATGGAAAGAAGCCATGAATAAGGAGTATGACTCACTCCTACATAACTAGACTTGGAATCTAGTTCCACTTCCACTAGAAAGGAATATTTTTAGGTGCAGATGGGTCCATTGGATCAAGAGGTACAAGGCTTGACAAGTTGCCAAAGGACTTCATCAGATCCATAAAGATTTCTACATCTTCACGAATACTTTCAGTGAGCAGAAGTTTCAGACTTTGCAGGATCCTCTTGCAGTGAAGAACACAGTTGCCTAGCAACTGCCATTTTCTTCTTTTGATACATTATCTTTTGAGGGGGGGTTTTGTTCCCACGTGGTTTTCCCTCTTTCTTAATTTTTTCAATTTCCATTAGTTGCATTGTACATGAGTACCTAAAATGGCCTAGTAGTCGGGACTCATTTTTTACTCCATACTGATGTTTAGGGGGGTGTTGGAGAAATTTCTATTTTCAACACACTAGTTCAGTGGGAGTTAACTTACTAGGTTTATTTTAGACTTTCTATTTTTAACATCACTATTATGCATGCATGCATTCCTAAGGAAAGCTAACTACTTGATTGCTTTTCTTAATTATGCAATGTTTTTCCCTATATATGAGTGTATTCCACTCATTCATTGTAATATATTGATCATGATCTATGTATCAATCATCATCTCATTGGAGTAGTGTGAATATATTTTCTCATTCTTCCATATTGAATCTCTCTTCCTTTCTTGATAAGCTTTGTTTGTACTTTCTTTAGCTAGATCCCCTATGCAATTTTTCATGAAAAACTAACAAGTCTTGCTTCAATTGTTTTTCCTGATTACTCAAATGAATGGATTTGATGTAATGGATGCATTTATTTTGTATATTTTAAGTTAGGTTATTATTATTTTGTTATGATTTATTTTCTATCCTTTAAGTTGTTTTACCATATATTCCACTCATAGGTGTAGATGATATGAATGTTTAATATATTGAATAAGTGAATCAAAAATATGAGTGGGAAAGAGGAGTACCATCTCTATAAAAATATATAGAGGATGTTAAAGAGCTTCCTTAAGTATACCCTATGTGGTTGATTCTTTTTCCTAAAAGGAAAAGACATCAACAATAGGGTACTTGCATATGTTTGCTTACTTCCATGTATATATTAATCAATTTAGGTGGACTATGTTTACTAGTAATGTGTCAAATACATATATACAATGCATTCACTTGTAAAGATTGTCATTGTGACCTTTTATAAATTTGAGAATTAGTTTAAGACACAGTCCATCTACAAATTTATATTTAAACTATACCATTCAATTTAAGACAAAAATAATTTCAATGAAACATATCCTTCAATTAAACATCATATTAAAAAATAGATCTCATTTTAATAAAATAGAACTTTCAGTTACACATCATAGAATGAGGATTGGTTTAATATTTAAAAAATAAGATATTGTTAATAAATTATATCATTCAATTTAAAAAATATATTATTTTTTTTTAAGTAAAAAAGAGGGTGGATCCTTTATATTATATCATAGACAAAATATACATCTGTCCTTGGGCTACTAGTTGTTCCGCCAAAGAGCGGAAACCGGAACAGATGGAAGCCCTGGATAACCATGTCAAAAAGAAGCAAACCGTCATCTGCCCTGCCAAGAGGAAACCAGGACACGTGGTGGTCTATAATTTGCAGAATTGTCAATGACAACTGAAACTGAAAAGAAACTAAACATAAAAGAAGAGTTTAAACAAACATACACCCCAACCAGAGTTGAGTAACTAACCTAAACTAGAGGGAAAATCTAGCCATGCTATTACCTGTTGAGGTCTTCATTGTCGAGGTCTTCACTAGGCATCTTGTTCCTAACTGGCAGGGCATAGAGTCTCACACACGTCGGACATCTTTGCTTTGCTGGTGCATTGCAGAAATCCTCATAGAGAATGTATATACATTGTCTCATGAGGGTGCCATGGTAGGCCTGGTTTTCCATCTGGGGCCTCAAATCGAGCACCAAATCGAAATGATCTAGGTGGAAGAAGGGCGGAGCGACACACCATTTATCCGAGGGTGTTGGAATAGAAGGTGGTGCGAGGACTACACCACCCTATTTAGATGTGCACCCATCCTCTACCCCATTTTTTGCATCCCATGTTCCATCCTTTGTGCCTTCCTGGTGTCCTGTTGTCATGCTTCGGTCCTCAACCCCACCCTCTTCTCCCATCCCTGTACTCCCGGGTTCGTGCTCTGAGACTGTGAGTGGAGCGAGACCCCCCGAGAGTATGTCATTCTGGGCCATTTGGAGGCACTCGTTCAGAATTTCATCCTCAATGTAACAGAGAGGGAAATCCTCCATTGGTGAGGCCATGGTGCTTACACTTTGGTGAGCTGCTATACCAACCCAAATTTCATCCCCAGGGAGGCTAGTTGGGGGCTACCAATGTTTTGGCACCGTGAAGAGCATGTCCTCCGAAGGGAGCTGGATGGCCTCTTTCGGGATGAACTCCTCCACAAAAATTGTTGGAGGCGACCAGGCCATCCTTTCCCTTTCATCTCTGTGAGCAATCTAATATTTTTGGGTGCGATCAATTGAGAGTGCTCTCTCAAGTTTTTACAGTCGTTTCTTCATTGCAGCCATGATGTACCAAGCTAGGCTGCAACGCAGCTTTCCACGATCTCGGGGCATAGAGAGGATGAAGCCAATGGCGAAATTAAAGTGGATGCAGCAATGGTCGCTCCCATGGTCTAGACTACGAGCCTGGTGCAGGCCAAAAACGAAATGAGGAAGGTAGATGCAGTGGTGGATAGTAACTGAAAGGTGCAATGAGACGACTTCCATGATCACCTCCCTAACATTGAATTCGATGGCTGGCTGGATGTTCATGCGAGGGAAAATTCCCATGGATGATGGCTTGCATTTATGGTTGGCTCCCATTCTTATTGTCAATTGGATGGAAGACGAAGATCCTTATTTATGGCCTGGCCAAGACCTGTGGGATGTGGCACTTGAGTGCTCTATGTCACCCCATCCGGGGTTGGGGAGTCCCTGTTGGCTAATTTTGGGCATCGATCTGAGAGTTCAGAGCAAGGTGAAGTTAGGGAATTCCAGTGGATCTGCTCGATCATGGTGGTCACTCCTTCATTTTCCATACAATCTATGACTTTGTTTGCGTCCCTTTTTACATGAGAGGGGTTGATGGTGAGGTTGGACCGTAGGAGGGAACTGAAGTCCTCTAAGAGTCCTAAGAGTCTCCAACTGGGTGAGATTTCCAGGGAGTGTTCTCCATGAAGGATTTTGGTTATGAGCTGGATAATGATCTGGAAGTCCCCTTCTGCGGTGATCTTATTGAAGTGGTGCTTTGTTTCTACCTTGCTTCCTCTTAGGATGCTCAATAGCTCGACTTCATTGTGAGTGTTGGAGCCCATAAAGCCTACTATTAGGTGGGTGATTTCTCCATTTGAGTTCCCGAGGACTGCCCCAAAGCCCAGTAGACCCAAATTCCCTTTTGAAGCCCTGTCAAAATTATTTTTTATGAAACCAATTGGTGGGGGGGTCCAGGTTGTTGGGCTGTTGAGGTGGCTAGTGAGTGTTGCAGAAGGGGGGATGTCAACTAGAATAAGGTGCCAGTTGTGAAGTATAGCCTCTTCGTCCATGCTACATTTAAAGTCCTCATTTTTCCAATGTCTACTCTTGATCGTTTCCCGACTTAGCTTCATGATTCTTTCCCAAGTTGAGGTGGGAGGTAAGACTTTTGATTGGAAAATTCTTTTATTTCCTCCCTTCCAAATCTGCCAGAGAGTGAAGCCCGAAAGTAGCAGCCCGATGCGAGCGAGAATGGGATTCTGATAAGTGAGCAAGTCCCAATTTTCTATGGTGTCTCTAATGCTATTTATTTTTCTATTGGAGAGACACATTAGTTGAGACCCCATATCCCATAGCTTTTGACTATAGTGGAAATTGTTAAATATGTGCTCCATCGTTTCCTCTTGTTGTTAGCATAAGTGGAAAATTGAGGGTACGATGAAGCCTCTCTTTTTGAGATTGTCCCAGGTAAGGATGCAGTTTTGAACTGTCAGCTAGAGGAAGATGGACACTTTTGGCCAGAGTGTCGAGTTCCAGATATTTCTCCAAATACCCTCCTTATCTTGTTCCTGATGGTTCCCCTGCAAGTAGTAAGCTTATTTTACCAACAAGTTGGTCGTTGTGGAGTGTCCCCATCTAAGAATATCCAGGCTTGTTCTAGTGGGGATTTTTCTTTAGTGTGTGCAGGTTTTCCATGCCTGGATATTTCTTTCCCCTGGGGGTTGTAGTTATGAGTGATATGTCTTCTAGGTGCACAATGGCAGGTTCCTGTCAGGAATTCTCCAAGTATATTTTAGATTTTTCAAGGTTGAGGTCCATTCCTGAAGCATTAGTGAAGTCAGTGAGAATGGAGTTGAGTTTGTTGGCTTCTCGGACAATAGGTGTGTTTAGGAGGAGGGTATCATCAACAAATTGGCTATGCGAAAGGGATGGTTGTAGGTTATGTAGGGGAAGTCCTTTGATGGTGCCTTTGATGACCAAGTCTTTGAGGTAGCGTCCCAGGACTTTCTCCATTAAGACAAAGAGGAAGCGAGAAAGGGGGTCTCCCTAACGAATTCCTCTGGAAGGGGAAAAGGGGTGAGAGGGCACTCCATTGACTAGTATGGAAAAAAAGGTTGAAGAGGTGAGCTTCAAGATCCAATTCACCCAGTGTTTGTCAAATCCAAAGGATTCTACCATAGACCTCATGTACTTCCAACTGATTCTATCAAAGGCTTTTGAGAGGTCAAGTTTGATAACCATACCTGGGGTTTTGGTTGTCTTTAGTGAGTGTATGACCTCGTGAGATAGTATGATGTTGTCCATGATTTTCCTTCCTTCCATGTAGCCTGCTTGTTCTTTGGAGATTACAAAGGATACAATTAGCTTGAGACAAGTGGATATGACTTTGGTGATGATTTTCTATATGACGTTGCATAGGGAAATCGGTCGGTATTGTTTTGGATGAGTGACTCGCTCCTCTTTCGGGATGAGGGTGAGGAAGGTGACATTGTGGGATGAAAGGACCTGACCCGAGGTTCTAGATTCCTCCACTACCTGCCAGACTTCTTCCCTGATCATGTCCCAACAGTAATGAAAGAATTTTGTGGTGAAGCCATCTAGGCCTGGCGCTTTTCTTGGGGCCATTTCTTTAACTACATGGTCCACTTCTTCTTGAGTGATGGGCCTCATTAAGGCTTTGTTTTTCTCCTGAGTCACTAGGGTGGGTATGTGCCTAGTTATTTTCTCAATTGTTGCCTTCTTGTCACCATTGGTTTCTGTTAGAATTTCTTTGTAGTAGTTGGTAAGCTCCTCGACAATCTGGTTGTGCTCTCATATGGGATTACCTTGAGCATCCTCCAACTAAGTTATCATGTTTATATATCTTCTATCCACCATAGCTCTATGGAAGAACTTGGTGTTCCTCTTTCCTTCTTTGAGCCATTCCACACTAGATTTCTGACCCCAAAGGATTTCTTATTGCTTGTTTCATTCTTTTAACTATGCTTGAAGCTCCTCCTCTTCCTTCATTAGTTATGTGGTTCTGATTCATGCTATGAAGATTTTTTGCAGAGTTTCTAGCTTGTTCTCGATTTCCTTCTTTCATTGAAGTATATTCCCAAAATTGGTTTGATTCCAAAGCGTCACGTGTTGCTTGAAAGTTTTGAGGCACTGTTGAAACTGTACATGCATGTCCCGTATTTTGTTTCTGCTTGGTTCCACCAGAACTTTGCGAGCCTGTGGAAGTTAGGGTGAGAGAGCCAAAATTTCTCAAATCTGAAAGGTTTGAGTTTTGGTGTTACTCCTTTGTCCAGGCTTAGTGAGACAGGCCAGTGATATGAGCCTTCTCGTGGAAGAATGTTGGCTTTTACGGTGGGATCCTCCACAAGCAGGGCTTCCACGACTAGGAACCGATCTAGTTAGCAAGAAATCTGTTGATGACCCAATCTTTGATTGGACCAGGTGAAGATGCCATTTTGGGCCTCTGCATCTACTAGATTTAACTGATCAATGAGGGTTCTGAATTTACCGTTGCCTTGGTCCAGTGATTTTGTGCCACTGTTTTTCTCCTCCAGTGTAAGTATCATGTTGAAGTCTCTTCCCAACACCCATTTGGGTGTACTCATAAGTGGTTTAATGAAGTTTATACTTTTCAGGAAGCTCTCTTTGTCCTGCGGGATTTGGGGTCCATAAAAATTTGTGATAGCCCCTTCCTTGGTTGATCATATGGTTGTGAAGTATGTTTGTATCATACCAGCAGTAGAGAAGGGTTGGTCCATAGTGAGAGTTCTAGGGTTCCATAAGATTGCTAATCCACTAGACGCACTGATGGAGTTGGTGTATATGGACTCACACCCTCACCATATTCATATAAATTCCACTCCCTGACTTGATCCGGAGTCCAAGGAGGTCCATCGATGCCATCGACATCCTCAATCTGTCAAGAGTGTTGCACACTCAGGAGAAACCAGTCAATAGCACCTGTCTATACATAAATAACATAACATAACATCATAATCCACAATCTCATCATCATAATACATAAGAGAAGCAGACAATCATATAATGAACCGGATCACATTCACGCAAGTGTCCTCAAGGAATAAGTCACATCAAGTGCACACAAGAGAGGGATGTTACAATATAAACACAAGGCACAATTTTTCAACAAAAGAAGAAAGAAACAATTTATTCCACTTCCATGGAGGGTTAGGGAAATAGATGTCAAAACGTTTTCCCATTTATATGAATTTGTTGGTCAGTTAGATCAACTCAACTTAAAATAAGCTTAATACATCAATGTTTTTGACCCTAGAAACTTATTTTTTGCACACATGTACCTAGTCGAATACTCCTCATATGTTTGTAAGTATGAAAAATTCGAAGAAGGAGGGGGAGACCAAAATCTCCCCAAGGCCTATATTGGAGAAAACCAGAACAACATTGAGGAATTGGAAAGCACTAATGAGTGATACAGGAAAAAAGGTGAAGAGGAAACCAGTAATAACCTTAATTCACCCAATATTTCACAAAGAGGTTCTTCCGCAAAAACAAAATCTAGAAGTAGTTTTCTAGAATGAAGAAGCAAATCCGTCGAAAACTCATATGATGGTGGAAATAACGACCCTACCAAGAAAAATTTGGAAAATTTCATGTTGTACACACTTCCATTAAGATAAAAAGAGAAACACAAAAAGTGGGACATGATGTACCTAGAATTGAATAAATTCTCATAGTCATGGCAGTAGATGATGTACTAAGAAGAACCTAGTTGGTCAGAGGAAAGACTGATGGAAACTAGAGAAATTGATAATGATATAGCTTCCCAATAGCCAAAAATATTTGAAGAAGTGTTTGTTACACTTCACCACATGACCTACCACAAGAATTCTAAGAAACTATTAATATAAAATTAAATATGAAAAATAAGGTTATTCAGAAATGGTAATCAAAAAATGATTTTCATGGGCTTTCACCCTTGAAAATTGTGCAATTTCATGATTGAGATAAGGAATCACTGAAGGAAATATGTTTGTTATTGAAAAAGAAAATTCTTTTTTAAATGAAATAATAAAGGAATTAGAGAAATATCTAATTCCAAAACCATTATTTGTCGATCTGATAATTGCAATTCAACAAGCACTTACCCTTGAAGATGTCGCATAAAGTAGTTCTGAATTGAAGGGTCCATCCATTTTATTGTTGAATGTAAGAAAATATGTTGGAGATGGTATCCATAAAAGAATAGAACTAATCCTTAAAATATAGGAATTAACATAGAGCTCAACTAGCATCTCAACAAGGATTATGCACTTTAAGGAATAACTCCAAAAATACTTAGAAAAATATGAAGGTTTTTATAAAGAAGCAGTGGGAACGTTTACAACAAAAGTTTCCAGCTTGAGTGACACACATAGAAGAGAAAAAAGACTTCCCTTGAAAATTCGAATGAAGCAAATTAATGCTTGTTGGCTTAAAAGAATCAAATGTTTAAGATAATTGATTTCTTAGTATGATGGTGTCAAAATTAAGAGGGATTATGGATTTATGAAACTTGTTGATATTACCAAACAATTAGATGGCTCTAATTTTTAACGGATACAATACACTTTTCTAAGGAGAAACTATTAGAACAACTAGAAGCATTAAAATTTGCATGGGATAATGAATTTACTGACTCAGTTGAATTATCTGAAGAAGAAGTAGAAAGGTGGCTTGTTTGGTATATAAATAAAAATTATGATATTGAGGACACATTGCACCAATTAAGCATTGATTTGAGACAATTGGAGAATGGATTATTTGAAATAAAAACCAAACATGAAATAGAGGTTGCTTCGATGAGGGAGTATATAGAAAAATGGTTAAAAAAGAATTAGTCAATATAACCGAGAAAAATCAACAAGAATCCATTACAATAGTTATGCCACCTCTAGATTAACAAAAACAATCTACAAAAGACGCCTCAACAAGCAAATAAGGATTCAAAATTTCCATCGAAGTAAGTTGAGTAGTCACGCTATTCTTTCCTTCACCATTTGTATTCTATAGTCAATTGTCATTTTTCCTTTTCTATTCCCATAAATGTGTTAAACATAAGGATGACCCCTACTATTTGATTTTTTTCTTCCAAGTCTCTCTTTCATTTTATGGTCCTGGAGAGAACAATCCCAGTCCTCTTTGAAGGACAAATGCAATTTATTTTATTTGTAACCCCAAACATTACTACTTATTTTATTAAGAAATCTATTATTTTTTTAGGTTCCCAGAGAACTAGTTTGGGACATAACATTATTGATTTCTCAAGACTTCAATTTTTAAGAATCATATCTCAAATGTGTTTCTATCAAAATATTTATTGAATTCAATGCAATTATCATTTAGATTTCTCTGCTATATGTGGTGCATACTTTCCTTTCCTTTGTTGAATAAATTTGTGTTAGTTTGATGAATGTTGTGATGGAAATGTCATCCTATGTTAATGTATACTATTTTGGTTTACAAATCTTGTAACATAGTCTAAATATTTTATTTCAGTAAGGTACATGGTCCATTATCAGGTACTCTTTGCATGTGAATATTTATTTCAATAATAAATCCTAGTTCTCTCACAAGCATTTTCTATTCTTGCATGTTATTTAAAATAGAAGAGTACCACCTCTTTAAAAACACAAGGGGATTTATCCTCGTGAGGTTGAATTAAATACCATAAGATATTATTTATGATCAAAACATATCATACCTATGAAGTAACCGACCAAGCATATTTGATATAAAACAAGGATAATCAATCCTAAACTTAAATCTTTAGTTAAGTTAGAACTTGAAAACATGGAAAAATAAGGCATTATATTTTTCAGTAAGACATTCAGATTGGATTTCAAATCCAATGGTGGTTATAAAAAAGAATGTATAAATTCATTTGTTTTTTGATTTTCAATATCTTAAAAGAGCATCTCTAAAGGATAATTATCCTCTCCAAAATATGGAAACATTGTTACAATAGGTAACTGGTTATGCAGTGATATCTATGATGGATGAGTTTTATGGATATAATGAAGTACTTGTTGCAAGTGAGGATAGACATAAAAAAATATTTACAACACCTTGGGGAACATATGCCTATGTATGAATTCATTTTGGATCAATGAATGTTGGTGCTACATTTCAAAGAGATATCGATCATCCATTTAAGGATATGTTAGGAAAAATAATGGCTGATTTCCAAGATGACTTGAATGTATACTCAAAATTGAGAGAACATATTACACATCTCAAGGAAGTTTTTTAATAGTGTAGACAACATCAAATATTTGTTAACCCTAAAAAATGCAGATCTGTAGTTTAAGAAGGAAAATTGTCCAATCATTCATTGGTAAAATAAACTTTGTCAGAAGATTTGTTCCATATTATGCTAAAATTGTGAAGCCAATAAATACGTTATTAAAGAAGGATCAAACTTTTGAATGGACTAATGAGGCACAAAAGGCCTTTTCAAATATAAATTTGACAATATCCATTGCTCATGTTCTATTTAGTCCAAATTTAATATGGATTTCATTTTATATCTTTTTTCTTCAGAAGAAACTATTTCTGCAATATTGACTCAAAGGAAAGATTAAAAAGAAGAACATCCCATTTCCTTCATGAATAAATTTTTACAAGAGTATGAATTAAATTATCCCCCCCATGGAGAAACAAGCATTTTCCTTAATCAAAGTTGTCTCCTACTTGAGAAACTATATCTTAACATCACACGTAATTTATTATGTTCGATATCTACATATTAAGATGATGTTATCTCAACATCTTAGAGAAGAAAGATGGGCCAATTTATTGGCCATGTTGCAATACTATGATATAGAAATAAAGCCATCAAAAGTTGTAAGAGGAAAAAGGTTATGCAAATTAATTGGTGGAATTGAATAAGTACACATATGCATCTAATGACAACAAAAACTATGATGAAAGTGTGACCAAATCTAAATGGTAGAAGGGCATGATATTTATTTGAAATCTAGAAAATTTCCCATTGGGATGACAAAAAATAAAAGGATACTATTAAAAATCAAATCAAATTCCTATGTGATGGTTTAAATGGTGTTTTGTTTCAAAGAATTTTGGGTGGCATGTTGTTAATATGTCTTAATCATTACAAATCTATTGAAGTTTTGAAATAAATCCATGAAAGTGCATGTGGTGGACACTTTTCTCCAATGGTTACATCCCATAGAATCATTACAGATGGTTTTTATTGTCCTACATTATTAGTCCCTGCCCTTCGGGCTGGTAGGAACTATAGTAAACGATTTTCTGTGTTTCTATTAATCATGTATGCAAACATATGTTTTAACCTAAAGTATTGGCAAGTAGATAAATTTCGGCAGCTGCATTTTATTTTTTATCCAAATTTTTTGGTTTGAGCTCTTATTTGGCCTCATATCGAGGCAAAACTTAGGAAATCTGTCCCATAGTTGGCAAAGTTTTTAGAGAGTTTTGAGCTATAGGGATTAATTCTAGACCTGATGTCTGGTATTAGTTCCAGACATTAAATTTTTAGGTTTTTTTGGCATGTTTATTAGTCCCTCTCAAATGCATAGACGTTAACTGTTATGCTCCATCAATGACACATACTTCTCCACTAATGACACTGGTCAATTGGTTGATGTCAAACACCATGCTCGATGACTCAGGTCTATGCTCCATGACACGACAGTGGTTTTATCCTTCTCATTCCTAGAATAAATACCTTCTTCTCATCTCAGTGGCCATTCATTTCTAGTTCCATAACTAGAACTCTCCTCAGTGGCTTGTTTATAGTTAGGGTTCAATCGTTGGTTCGTTGCGATCCTAGCAACATGAAAAGTCTGCGTAAATCCTAGCAACATGAAGAGCAGTTTTGTTCCTCCCACCACCTCCCTACAACCTGGGACCTATGATTGATGAAGCCCAATCGATGGGAAAAGGAATTGACACATCACGACGATCGATCATTAGTCAAACACGTTAGAATGGAATCTGTTGTAGCCAAGAATGAGCTTTCTGTATGGATGGCTCTGTTGGTTAGTTTGTGCACCGAAAGAGGTACTCACTACATAATAGAAGAAATACAATAGGCGATGTACTAGCTAACATTAGAGCTAGAAACACAATACTACGATAATTGAACCAACTACCACTGGAAAGAAAAATGAGAGTACCTTATTTGAATGGCAGAATTGAGATCAATATCCAAAGTGGTACTGAAGGCATGAAGGAAGGAATCTAATGGAATCTGATGGCATTGAAATATGTGAAGTTGTGAATGCTTCTCTGACAACATCTGCACTAAAAGTAGTTTGTACTGCTATGTGGCATCGACCTTCCTTGAACTTGGACTGGCTTCTCATGCCACGGATCTGCCACCATGGTCTTCCTCAACTCCTATTTCTTTGTCACTCCTATTCCTTTGTCATAGTAGGTCCTTTTTCTTCCTCTTTACTTTCTCCTGATAAATCCTTTCACTTGATAAATCTGGAACTACAACAAATATACAGTGACTCAAAATTCTTTGTCAACCTTGATATTGTTTTGAGAAATTCATTTTTTTGGCGCAACTTTCCCTACTTGCCACATCCTTTGAGTATTCAATAAGTTGTTTACCTTTGTGTAGTCGATGTATATATTTTTTCAATAGTGACAAACTCATAATGCTACTTAGATAGCCAATTTTTTAGAGTAAATAGAATTCAAACACTTTTGGGCCATGTAGGCCATGCGTCCATGTGAGTACAGGAACGTGCCTACATGAATGCAGGTAATCTCATCCCATTATGAAAATAAAATATCATTTCATGTACAATCAACATTCAAATTAAAATCTCATTTAATTTTGCAAATAATATTCCATGTACATTTGAATCAATATTAAATCTTATTCCATTATGTAAATCCTATTCCCTGTCAAAAATGCGTGGAAAAAAAATATTACGGAAAGAGATGAGATCATTTTCTGAACACCTATGAGAATTTTATCTCGTAATTTTATAAAAGATTAAAATGTTCATTACCAACATGAAAATGAGCAAAGATGATGTTCTCGCTATCGTATAGGCTTTGTTCATATGAATTTTAGAGTTGGAATATTTCTTCAGTTTAGATCTCTTGCCACATTGGAAAACATGTCCCTCCAAGTTTCTCCATGGATGGACCTGCAAAATACTTGGTTGTCTGGCCAGCTACAGACACTCATTTAGGATTCAATTTAATTTCCAAAATTCAAAATAAAAACTATAATTATATGTAAGCGCAAAAAGACTATTAACACTGAATAATTACAATACCATATATTTACACTCGATTTGAACCAAGTCTTCGAATAATTGATTGAAAAAAATCTTCTTATTTCTGAACAAAGTGTCTCTAACAATCCTCCTGTGACTTCAACTCGGATGAAGAAAAATTTTCGGCGCTTTCAATTGAAAAAAAAGTAATGCGGTTAGATCAACCAGATACATTTTCATTTTAGTCTCTTTTTTAAAAAAAATTCAAAGAAAGAAAAGTCTTTTTTACTTTGGGATATCAGCGTAGGAGCATGTTCAAATCACCAAGAGAAATTGCAATTGCATCATTGTGTAAAAATGAAACTTGATCTTTATGCTCTATAAAGAAGCATAGTTTTATTCCTCAAAGAAGTAGAGTTCTATTCATATTTTGACGAAGATTTTTCCGAAGATGAATAGAACATTTTATTCAAGACAACCACAAACACGACAACCCTTGGTATCTTATGTATTCGACCAGTCTTCCAAAGCTAATAATATCCTCAATTCTGGTGTCCTTTTAGTCACATGAGAGTGATAATTCTGATGCACGTTTAGTTGAGCTAGTCACATGAGAGTGATAATTTTGATGAACGTTGATCCTGTAGAGAATTTACCATAGTGCCCACAATGCCCACATGACCTCTACTCGACTGTAACAAGACTCACCACATTTCTCTACCTTCATTTACACATTTTAAACTTATTTGTGTTAGTAAACGATGTCAGGTGTGTTGCATGTAGATAAAGAAAACTCGGGTATTCGATACAATAAAATAGTATTAAACTCCACTACTACTATCTAGTTTGATTGTGGCAAGCATTGTTTTGGAAGCATATCTAATAAGTCAAAATTATATATCTAACTAATATTGTTTTTATTTTAAAAATTATCATTTCTATGTTTTAAACATTCAAAAACGGGTTTTAATTTTAGTTTTAAAAAAATATATATGTTTATGTGGAGATAATATCCATATATTATTGGATTGCAAATCTGATTGCAAGATGAATTCAACAGTAACAAGAAGGTAACTCAATTGCAAGGTGAACTCAATAGTAACAATAAGGTAACCTACGTAATATCGGAGCATATGCAACTCTTGTCTATGTTAAGTTTGGGGACGTGTAACAACTACTATGCAAACTTACACATGCAATATTCGAGATACGAAACACAAAGTCTCATTCTCCTGTACTTGGAAATTCTTACTTCTGAAATTTCTTTAATGGCTTTAAGTAAACAAGTCCTCAAAGGCAGGGACTTGTTGCATTTGCAACTGAGCTTTTTTATATATGTAGATGCCTTTGTAAGGAGATGTTTTCCATCTCAAAAAATTTATGGCAAGATGAAAAGGGTTTCTATGCATTTGAAAACAATTGTAGTATAAAGTCCTTGTACACAATGTGGTTTATATGTTATTGGCCCTATAAGTCCAAAATTAAATGAAGTTCATTCTTACGTGCTAACAATGACTAATTATTTTACAAAATAGCCTAAAGAAATAGCATTAAAGGAATCCAATTATGAGCATGTTATTCGGTTTTTACAGGAGAATATTTGATCAAGATTTGGTGTTCCAAAGAAGTTTATCATTGATAATGATTCCATATTAATTAGTTCAAAGTTCATAAAATTTTGTGGAAATTTTGGTATAATAATGAAACAATCATCAAATTACTACCCACAAGCAAATGGATTGGTTGAATCAACTAATAAATATTTGATACAAATTATGAAGAAAACAGTTGCTACAAACCAAAGAGATTGGCACAAAAAGGCGATTAATGCTTTGTGGGAAAGTAGAATAACACCAAAGATTAGCACTAGATATTCTCCAATTTATTTATTCTATGGAAAAGATGCTAGATTACCAATAAATTTGGAATTGAATGCATTAGTTATTTCTACCATAATTGAATATGAGGAAGGGACTACACCAATTCAAGCTCGATACCATAAATAGATGCAATTAGAGGATAAAAAATAACAAGCATTAAGAAATATCTAGAGAAGACAACGGGTGGTAAAAAAGTACTTTTATTGAAGTACCATAGTCAAAGATTTCTGTAAAGACTAGTTTGTTCTATTGTGGAATAAGGATAAAGAAAAACCATCACTAGATTCAAATTTTGATGCCTTATAGATTGGTCCTTATCAAATAAAAAAAAATTGGTTTCAATTCATATCTATTGAAGGTAATGGCAACCAAATTTTAAAAATTTATGTGAATGGGAGCATATGAAACACTTATTCTGATCAACTTAATCATTTCCAATGACCATTGTACCATATTTCACTTTGTATGCTTGTTATTTATAATCATCAAATGTAAATATTCTTCTTTGACTCCATGACCAATGAATTAAGTCCCTTTAGGTTCTCAACAACCCACAGGGGGTCATTGTCCCATAGTTGGACCCGATATGTTCATTAATTTTCATGTATCATCTTTGTATTACAAGTTTAACTATGTATAAAACCCTCCCTTTATTTCCAGTTCATAGTCCATCTTGTTTTCTAAAATTTTCATAGTCCTATTGTGTGTTGGGGAAAAAATCACATGTTAATATACTTAGTCATCTTTATAACTTATATTGCATGGAGATTCCTTATTCAGTGTGGAGATTCCTTATTTCAAACCTTTTTTCCACATTCTACACAAACCATTTTCTCCACACACCTTTTGCTCCACACAAGACAACACTTTTAATACTTGTGACCTTTTATCTTGTGCGAAGAGCCCAACAAACCCTTTTATGTACACAAACCATTTCCTCTACACTTCTGCCACCTCCATTTTTCACCCTACATGCATCAAATTGTACACCCTTCATAACTTCCCATACTTATCCACTTCTTCGTAATCTGCATTCACTCTATACCTAGTTGATTTTCAATTATTGTTTGTGTGAAGAATTTTGCATGACACATATCTTCACACATTCATATCTCCACACAACTTGACCTTGTAAGAATTATCTCTCTACCTCATATTTCATACTTAGTGAAATCCTTCATAGACATCCATTCATTATTCACATTTTTTGAGGTCATTTATGATTCAATGATGAGTGCTCGATTCATAAGGAAAATGATGGTGATCGGTGGTAAATATGGATGAATTGTCTTGTTTTTCCATAGAGCACTTTATTTTCAAAAAATAACTTCCATTTATGGTTGTGTATATCCTGACGGAAATTATATATGATGAATGGATGGATTTATTAAGTATTATCCATGATATTGTCTTTTTAAACAACTTAATATGTGTAATTGATAAGTAATACCTGTCATGCATATCAAAGTGTATTGGAAAAAGTGGAAAACATGGAAACTAGAAGAAGAAATTATCCTTTATGTGGAGATGCCATCAACTATCTTGCATGCCATAAAAAGGAATTTAATTTGTCAGCTACATATCAATGGTATTCAAGCCTCACTCCCGAATAGAAACTTGCTAGCAATATTTGAACGACTGGCCTGGTAAGGGTTGGTTGCATGACATAATTTTTCAACTTCAAGGAGCTATTATCCTAGTGTGCACATAGATTGGACTCAAAGATTCGGATGATTTATGTTGTTACTAAAGGAAGGAACCAACTTACTTTTACTCCAAAGGTATTCATAAGAATTCTCATACATACCACCTCTAACAAGACTCTCAAACTTTGAAATTTGATTCCTTTTTGGATGCACGTGTTGGTGGTGTAAACTGATTGAAGGATTTCATGGTGCCATGTACACCCATGCCAATTGGTATTTCTATTATTGATATATCTCTACTTTATGAACCATATCGATATGTTTCCNTTCATAGTCCATCTTGTTTTCTAAAATTTTCATAGTCCTATTGTGTGTTGGGGAAAAAATCACATGTTAATATACTTAGTCATCTTTATAACTTATATTGCATGGAGATTCCTTATTCAGTGTGGAGATTCCTTATTTCAAACCTTTTTTCCACATTCTACACAAACCATTTTCTCCACACACCTTTTGCTCCACACAAGACAACACTTTTAATACTTGTGACCTTTTATCTTGTGCGAAGAGCCCAACAAACCCTTTTATGTACACAAACCATTTCCTCTACACTTCTGCCACCTCCATTTTTCACCCTACATGCATCAAATTGTACACCCTTCATAACTTCCCATACTTATCCACTTCTTCGTAATCTGCATTCACTCTATACCTAGTTGATTTTCAATTATTGTTTGTGTGAAGAATTTTGCATGACACATATCTTCACACATTCATATCTCCACACAACTTGACCTTGTAAGAATTATCTCTCTACCTCATATTTCATACTTAGTGAAATCCTTCATAGACATCCATTCATTATTCACATTTTTTGAGGTCATTTATGATTCAATGATGAGTGCTCGATTCATAAGGAAAATGATGGTGATCGGTGGTAAATATGGATGAATTGTCTTGTTTTTCCATAGAGCACTTTATTTTCAAAAAATAACTTCCATTTATGGTTGTGTATATCCTGACGGAAATTATATATGATGAATGGATGGATTTATTAAGTATTATCCATGATATTGTCTTTTTAAACAACTTAATATGTGTAATTGATAAGTAATACCTGTCATGCATATCAAAGTGTATTGGAAAAAGTGGAAAACATGGAAACTAGAAGAAGAAATTATCCTTTATGTGGAGATGCCATCAACTATCTTGCATGCCATAAAAAGGAATTTAATTTGTCAGCTACATATCAATGGTATTCAAGCCTCACTCCCGAATAGAAACTTGCTAGCAATATTTGAACGACTGGCCTGGTAAGGGTTGGTTGCATGACATAATTTTTCAACTTCAAGGAGCTATTATCCTAGTGTGCACATAGATTGGACTCAAAGATTCGGATGATTTATGTTGTTACTAAAGGAAGGAACCAACTTACTTTTACTCCAAAGGTATTCATAAGAATTCTCATACATACCACCTCTAACAAGACTCTCAAACTTTGAAATTTGATTCCTTTTTGGATGCACGTGTTGGTGGTGTAAACTGATTGAAGGATTTCATGGTGCCATGTACACCCATGCCAATTGGTATTTCTATTATTGATATATCTCTACTTTATGAACCATATCGATATGTTTCCTAGTTTTTTCACAACTGATAGGTAGATATTCCATGTGTCATGTATGAAGGTATCTTTTATGTGTCCTATATTTATAGATTAGAAAGGAAACAATGTTTTATTGTGATGAAATAATATTGAATGATATTTCATATCAACTTTCCAATTATGTGAAGACACAAATATTTTTCATCACCGCTTAGTCGGTAGTAGCTATGGAATATTGTAATGTATTCGAAGATTACCCACAAGAGGTAATATTGGTGCTCAAAATGATTTTATTAAATTTTGGTACCCAATATTGTGGAAGCACAAGGAACCATTCCAATTATTTCTTGTACATTGTAGATTTTTTAAAACATTTAGACATATTTTAATCAGAATACCACCAAAAAGAATCACATATGAAGATGAGCATTTTTTCACAGGGGAAGGAATTTATGTTTATGAGGAAGAATCTACCTATATAAGGCTATAGGGATTTGAGGGGAGACCTCTTTTTCTTCCCACTTTTTTATGTGATCGGTACTTTTTTTCGAGGTTTGTAGAAAACACAAAGCATGTACCTTCTTCTTCAATAAGAATATGAAAAGACATTTTATTTCCCTTCCCTTCAATGTAGCTGACCTAAAAATTAAATGTTTATCCCATTTGATAGAATTATCTGAAATTTTAAATGTATTATACTAGAAGTAAGTTGAACCTCTGAAGGGTTTTTATCAAAATGGATTATTTTTCTCTCATTTGTTGTCAATGCAATACAACATTCTTTTACAACAATTTTAGAAGGAATCGATGATAATGATCCAAACACCACTAGATAGAAAGAGAAGAAGAGATGTAATAATCACTTAGTCATGAACTTCAACTCAAATACTCATACTAAAAGGAAAGAAACCAAAAAAAATAATCAATAGAGTAAAGAAAAGAATAATGAGAGATGTGTTAAAGAAAATGACAAAGATGACCCCCCTCAAGTCAATATTGAGAAGGAACATATAGTGCCACATCCCAAGAGGAAAATAAGTACAATCAATAAAGGTTCATATAATTATGAACGTTCAATATATGTTGTTGAAATGGAAATTGATAATAATAATGTACCTTATTGATTGATGCTACAAATTTCCAAAATTCATTAGTTAGAAGAAGAGTTTTCCTTAGAGGGGCTGACTATTTTTTAAGAACAAATCTTGACACTATATAATGCATAGTATAATAAGGAAGATAAAAAATTGCAAATAGAGAATGTTTATGTCCAAAATAAGAAGATAACCAAAAAAATGAACTCAAAGGTTGATGTTTCAGGTGTATGGCCTTCTAGACTCCTTAAGTTACACATTACCATTGGTGATGCTCTAGCTCATTCTATTTGATAGCAAGGGATGGAAAATATTAAATTGAAGAAAATAATGAATGAGCTAGAGGATGCCTGAGTCCTAGACCTCTATTTTTAGAACCAGTGTTTATCATCGTTCTAGATCTACTACCTTAGTTTACACCAGGCACATCAGCTAGAGTAAGGAGATAAGCTAAGTTGTTAAGTAGGGTAAGAATATATGTCACAGATAATATAAATAAGAGACTCAATATCATTTCAAAATCATGGGAATTCAATTCTTACTTAAGGAACATGCCACAATGGATTTCTTCTCTTGTGGAGTATTTGCAAAAATATTTATAGGATGACGAATTCTTATATAAAAATTATTTAAACAATTTTGTGTCATGATTATAAATATTGAGTGATTTCAATAGAAAACAACAAGATTTTCCTTCCAATCATAAAATAAAACAAGGTTGGTTGGTTTGTGAGAAAGCAAATTTTGTGGGAATTGATTACCAATTGTAAAAGGATTTATGATAAAAGAAGTGATTCATTTCTCAAATCACTTGAAATATTCAAGGAAATTGAAGACCCCCAATTAATAAGAGATTACATGCTAATAACCAAGGAGAAATTAGAAATAGATTTAAGCATAATCAAAGCCCTATGGGGTAGTGATTTTGAAATCCTCACTAATTTTTCAGAGGAAATTAAAAAATGGTTAGTTAGATTTGTGAATAGTAATGAAGACCATATGGCATCAGTTTAGTAGTTACACTTTGAATTTGGAGTAATGGAGGATGAAATATTTGCACTGTGAGTAATCTTGAACATAATGGTCCCACCTTTAAAGGAATATATCAAAGAGTGGCGTGCCCAAGTATTCATTAAAAGAAATAACCAATCTTGAGTAATGATTGAGAAGTAGTTGCTCCATAAAAGTTTGAATTCCAATTATATATATATATATATATATATATATATATCAAGGCCCAAGAAATGAAGAGAGAGGAAGAGAGATCCATCCATAAGTCCACTTCAATTTTTGTGAGTACATTCTTTTTCAAATGATTTCCCTTTCGTCCCAATATTTCATCATCCAACTTCATAGGTTTATTTTTTACTTATAAAGTCAATCTTTGGTTGCATTTCTTTTGTTTGTCCAAGTTACCCTTTTTATGTATGGGAAGATTTATAGGTTTTTGGGGGGTTATAAAAGGGGTATATAGTAAAAATAAGGGTTTTTATTATTGGAAATATGTATTGGAAGGGGGGTCCAACAAAATGAGTTTTGGAGGTATATGTTAATATCTAGTGAAAATGGGGGTATTCTATAATATCCTATGAATGAACATGTTATGTCAAAGGTTCACAGAGTGAAGACCCTGTGAGAGCCCCATCCCAGTCCATTTGAATGAACACATTCCTTTTATCATTTAAGTATCAAGATTATTATGTTTTTTTGTAGACCAACATTCTATTCGAACTTGAACATCAATTTGTAATAGTTTTTACTCTTGCAAAGAGCTATTCTAGGAGTTCATTGCTTTTGTGATTTATGAATTTTATATAAGAATGAGATGTTGATTGTGTTTCTCCTATGAATATTATGATACTAAATGACAGAAATCATTTAAAGAACTCTAATTTTTGGACCACCAACCTATTTTATGTCTTATGAGTCTTGTTGGAGAAATTTCTATTTTCGACACACTAGTTTAGTGGGAGTTAACTGACTAGTTTTATTTTAGACTTTCTATTTTTACCATCACTATTATGCATGCACGCATTCCTAAGGAAAGCTAACTGCTTGATTGATTTTCTTAATTATGGAATGTTTTTCCCTATATATGAGTGTATTCCACTCATTCATTGTAATATATTGATCATGATCTATGTATCAATCATCAGCTCATTGGAGTAGTGTAAATATATTTTCTCATTCTTCCATATTGAATCTCTCTTCCTTTATTGACAATCTTTGTTTGTAATTGATTTACCTAGATATCCTATGTAGGTTTCCATGAAACACTAACATGGTATTAGAGCTATGCTGGTTAGCAAGACAAGCCAAAAAATAAGGAAAATTAGGGTTTCTGTGAGCTAAATCCGTGGTCATAAATTTTAGCAGTTATTCTTCCCAAAATATTACATTTTTTTAGGAAACGACCTATGTGGAGAGTAAATCAACCCATTTTGGAAGTGGTTTTTCAACTGTTTGGCGAGATTCTTAACCGTTTTCTCAAAAAGTAAGCTGCAAGATAACCTCCTGAAACTAATACGAATCCATGGTCGTACCTTTCAGCAGTGAGTTCTCCCCAAATATTAGGTTTTTGAGGAAATGACCCACGCAAAAAGTAAATCAACCCATTTTGGAAGTAGTTTTTCAACCGTTTGGCGAGATGCCTCACCATTTGCTCAAAAAGTAAGACACAAGATCATCTCTTGAAAATGATACAAATTTTCAATTAAAGTGCCTTTTCTGTTGTGATTTCTTAATTTTGTACTTGTAGGTTGAGAGTAAATTTTTAGGGGTTATTAGAAACAGTGGGAGAGATGGATATGACAACTATTATACAATCAAACTTGGTGGTAATCCTCACACCATACAATTATTTTGATTGGAATCCTCAGGCAAAATTCCAACTCAGAAGGAAATGACTGTATAATTTTACGATGACGACATAAACAAAACTTACATCAACAATTGAGAAGATGAGATGATCAAACCGTAAGGATGAGGCCACAAGACTACTTCTTGAGTTAATCTCCATTGATTTTTGGTTTCATGTTGTTGCATGAAAGACTCCAAACAAGATCTGGACCACCCTAGAAGGACTCTTTGGAAAGAAGGAAAAGATGCGACGTCGTATTCTTGAGGTAGAGTTGAATACCTTAGACCCTAAAACTTTTGATAATATACAAGATTTTTTTACTAAATTTAAATCCTTTCTATTGAGCTTGGATGAATTTGGTATTGATAAGTCTACACAAAACAACTTATTCTAACAATCTTGGCCAAGCTAGGAAAAGAATACACTGTATATGTCTCCAATTTCCATTTTGGAAGATGTCTTTTTGGAACAAATTGAAAAATGCCTATGTTAGCTCAGTTCATTGAGTCTTTTACACAAGAGAAGACAAAACTCATACAAATGGGCCTCATGAAAGATCCCAAAGCACATGCACTCACCATGCATGATGGAAAAAGGTCATCCAAACAGAACAGGAAGAAGGGATATTCCAAACCCTTTAATGATCCTTCAAGTTCCAAAGACTCTTCAGATTTCAAGAAGAAGAAGAATGGAAAGAAATGCACTTACTAATATAAACCAAATCATGAAGAATCCACATGCATGAAGAAACAAATCGATCTTATGGCACAGACACTTCAGTAGAACAACCTTGGAAACTTCATTCCATAGGGAGCCAAGAAGAAGAAGCAAGAAGATCCTTCTCCTAAGAAAGGTAATCATCATGCTCTGGTTTCAATTAATTCCTCATCTGATTCATGGATTATAGATTCTAGTGCATCCCATCATATAACAGCGAAAGATGAAGTTTTCTCTTCCTTTATTCCATGCTCAAGATCCCATATTCTCATGGGGGACGATACTCTAGTAGCAGTAGAAGGAGAAGGGAGAGTGGAACGCCACAATGGGAGTTTTGAGAATGTTTTACATGTTCCAAATATTTCTATGAATCTGCTCTCAGTTTATCAGATCGCTTAGAAAGGTAAAAAGGTTGAATTTACATCAGATTTAGTTTTAGTAATTGACATGCATGACAATTCCATTATTGAAATTGGTGAGGTGGATCACAAGTTAAGGTTGTATAAATTCACTAAGTTTTTTTACGACGAGTCCTCTTTTCTATTTACACATAAGGAGAGTACTTTGCATGCACCTCTAGTGCAACATGCATATAATCTTGTTCTTCCATCAGTTTCAGACATCAGAGATGATTCCATACACTCAGATTATGTACATGGAAATAAGAAGGTAGTATAGCCAGATAAGAATCCATCGTCAAATCTTCAACAGATGCCCAAGAAGGCACATACCACAATTCAAGAAGCAAGTAACCTTGCAGGGAATACATTGGAATCGAGGATGGATCGATCTCAGCATGATGAGCCTTCTCATGTACTTTCATATTCAGAACCTGCGATGCCCATGCATTGTTATATGGTTCAATCTACTGATCCACAGAACTACAGAACTAAAATAGAGTTGTGGGAAATCCTCTATTGAAAGAATCCATGCATAAGGAGTATGACTCACTTCTACATAACCAGACTTGGAATCTGGTTCCATATCCACCAGAAAGGAATATTTTCAGGTGCAGATGGGTCCAGAGGATCAAGAGGTACAAGGCCCGACAGGTTGCCAAAGGACTTCATCAGATCCATAAAAATTTCTACATATTCATGAATACTTCAATTGAGAAGAAGTTTCAGACTTTGTAGGATCATCTTGTAGTGAAGAACACAGTTGCCTAGAAACTACCATTTTCTTCTTTTGATACATTATCTTTGGAGGCGGGGTTTTGTTCCCACATGGTTTTCCCTCTTTCCTCATTTTTTTAGTGTCCATTAGTTGCATTGTACATGAGTACCTAAAATGGCCTAGTAGCCGGGATTCATTTTTTACTCCATATTGATGTTCAGGGGGGTGTTAGAGAAATTTCTATTTTCGACACACTAGTTCAGTGGGAGTTAACTTACTAGTTCTATTTTAGACTTTCTATTTTTACCATCACTATTATGCATGTATGCATTCCTAAGGAAATCTAATTGCTTGATTGCTTTTCTTAATTATGGAATGTTTTCCCTATATATTAGTGTATTCCACTCATTCATTGTAATATATTGATCATGATCTATATATCAATCATCATCTCATTGGAGTAGTGTGAATATATTTTCTCATTTTTCCATATTGAATCTCTCTTCCTTT
>ML779817.1:485619-495923 GCA_009831015.1 Picea engelmannii
GATTTCAAATCCAATGGTGGTTAGAAAAAAGAATGGATAAATTCATTTGTTTGTTGATTTTCAATATCTTAAAAGAGCATCTCTAAAGGATAATCATCCTCTCCAAAATATGGAAACATTGTTACAATAGGTAATTGGTTATGCAGTGATGTCTATGATGGATGAATTTTATGGATATAATGAAGTACTTGTTGCAAGTGAGGATAGAAATAAAACAAATTTTATAACACCTTGGGGAACATATGCCTATGTATGAATTCATTTTGGATCAATGAATGTTGGTGCTACATTTCAAAGAGATATGGATCATCCATTTACGGATATGTTAGGAAAAATAATGGTTGATTTCCAAGATGATTTGAATGTCTACTCAAAATCGAGAGAACATATTACACATCTCAAGGAGTTTTTTTAATAGTGTAGACAACATCGAATATTTGTTAACCCTAAAAAATGCATATCTATAGTTTATGAAGGATAATTGTTTGGTCACATTGTAAGAAAGGATGGAATATATATATATATATATATATATATATATATATATATAGAGAGAGAGAGAGAGAGAGAGAGAGAGAGAGAGAGAGAGAGAGAGAATTAAATCCATATTTAAATTGAGGCCTCCTACATACAGAAAAGTTGTCCAATCATTCATTGGTAAAATAAACTTTGTTAGAAGATTTGTTCCATATTATCCTGAAATTGTGAAGCCAATAAATAAGTTATTAAAGAAGGATCATATTTTTAAATGGACTAATGTTGAAGGAAAATCTCCCTGCGGATAGGTAGATCTCATCTTGAGAGCTAGACTCTTAACTCTTAAGACAGAAGGCACTTATCATGGACACTAACTTCCTTTTAGATCTAGATAAACTAATGTGTGAGGAGGAAGGATAAAAGAAGTACCTTTTACCAGTGTTTGTCCCTGCACGGTCTGAGTTGAGCTCCAATATTACGCTCCTCGATAAGCCCTGTAGATGAACAAAAGTACAAACAACTTCCTACTCTATTGAGATTAGTTCGAAATAGACCTATCTATTAGAGACAAATTCATGTGAGATCAAACACATAATTGAAAGAAACAGGCCAAGCATATTATATTAATGAGAACAACAATGAAGAAGACTTACAACCATAGATGTAAGTGTAGCAGCTTCATCAAGTTCCCCTTGTCCAACCCTTTCTTAAACACTCCACACACAGAATGTTGATGCTCCAAATGACATACCACTCATGAGATCATAAGTTTGGTATAATTCTCAATCTCCATTCTTTTTCCTCCATGGAAACCCCTCATTATATAGGATTTGGAGGTTTAACCACCATGGAGAAGATCTCTCATTAGATCCACTAAGAAAGGGATCTCTAAGATATTTGAGGAGAAAATATCTCTTAAGGATTTTGGGGAGGAAATATCTCTCAAGGATTTTTAGGAGGAAATATTTCAACCATCCACGAGATCCTCCACCTTACCTAAAAAATAGGAAACCAAATGTGAGGTGGATCCTCACACTTAATTACTTTCTTTTTCATGAATATTAATAATAATTCATGTGCACTTGATTCTCTCACTCAATCAATTTCTTTTCCATGAATATTAATAATAATTCATGTGTACTTAGTATTTCTTTTCCTTCATGTAATATATCCCTCCTCCACATTGACTAGGGATTGTGACATAGGTTATTCCATGGTGTCAAGGTGTATGAGACACTTATATGACACTTTATGACACTTAGGGCGAGGTACCTAGGTGTGCAAATTTCATGTGTAACAGAATGCCCCCTAAAGTGTGAGGTCGGAAGAGAGAATGATGGCCGAAACACTTTACAAATATTTAAAGCAAGAGTGTGGACTCGGAGAACCTGATAGAAGTTGCACACAAACATCCAACAAATATTATGACATGCTTCAAACCCAAGGTAGGCATACCTATGCTTGGTTGATCAACACTTGCAAGATATGGCTGCCATAAAATACACTGTGGATCCATAATTATATTGATAAAAAGGTATAGCCACTGAAGATACACTATGGATCTATACTTCCATGACCTGAACTAAATGTAGCCACGAAGAATACATAGTAGATCTATGAGATGACAATACATAGCTACAACCAATACAATGTGGATCTATGTGACAGTATATGTGTCATTGTTCAAGAGAAAATCCTTTACAACCTAGGAAAAGTACATATAAGAGTGATGACTCAACCCAGGGTCTTCTTACCGATCCCGATGTAGTACAAATCTAACCATGCGAATAGATGTCCTGATGTCGAATATGGAAGAAACCATTTGATTATCGATCAATGATGTAAACCGTTAACAAGTGCGAGGGAAATCACCATTGATGTCAATGATTCTCAAGGTACTATAGTACATTCCAATGAATGTGAATGGATGAGCTGAAGTCAAACATCCATGGAATCATCTGATCAGAGTTCAATGATGTAAACCCATTGTCAAATGTGAGGAGACCTGCCATTGAGTCATGCAAGTCCCAAAGTACTAACTGGTTTCTAAGTCTAGTTCCTAGATAATGTGTTGAAGTCGACAGGAATAGACTCGTCGAAGGAGGGCCTTGATGTATCCCCCATCAATGACACGGAATGAACACAGAGATGTAATTGGTAGATCAAATTAACATGGACTGACATGGGTATTGAGACAAGATATTTGTGATGGTTGGCTCTTGAGGCAAATACTTCCCTTGAACACTGAGGCACAACAACAGAAACATGACATGGACCAAAACACGATGTTGCAATGGATACTGTGACTTTCATCGGGTGACCCAAAGGAGTAAGAAAAACTTAGAGGATTGGTTCAGTGCAGAGGTTCATCGGATTAATATGTGCACAAAGACAAAGTGCCATGTTCAAGGGTGAATCTAAGAGATACTTGGTAATGTTCTCAAAAAATGTTTGGCTTGTGTCCTTCAATTTTTGCCCCAACCAGATAGATGAGTACCTCTTTTTAATTTAACGAGCTCGAGGAGGGTAACACATGCTCGATATAACTCACCTTCAGTAAGTTCCTCTTCCTTTGTTTAACGAACTAGAAGAAGTAAGGGTTCAATCCCATATGGGCTTGTCGATGTTTGTTTAACGAGTCCAAAGATAGAAAACTCGAAGGTTTTTCATGATTATAGAGTCTGGAAAAACACTTAAAAGAGAACTATCTCAGTTCCTTTTTCATAAAGTAGTCTGATGAGACCAAAAAAGAGATAAACTATCACTCAACAGACGTTCTCTTCAAATACTTTAACGAGCGTGAAGAGAACAAGGTCGCTCGACAATCTTTTCATGTTTAGAGAGTCTGAAAAGAACTTAAAGATGACTCCAATGTTTTCCTTTTTCGTAATGTTAGTCTTGCGAGGCCGAAAAAGAGATAAATTATCACTCGAAAGATGCCCTTTCAAACCTTTTAACGAGTGGGAAAGGAAGCAAGATCACTCGACAAACTTTTCATGTTTAGAGAGTCCGAAAAGAGGTTAAAGAAGACTCCAGGGGGTTCCTTTTTCGTGTATCCATACAGGTCCGAAAAAGAGATAAAAGTCTACCCAGATGCATTCTCATGTATTTACGAGCACGAGAAAGAAGAAAGACTAAGCTC
The DNA here is from genome assembly GCA_009831015.1 of Picea engelmannii. NCBI lineage: Eukaryota > Viridiplantae > Streptophyta > Pinopsida > Pinales > Pinaceae > Picea > Picea engelmannii. The sequence continues at coordinate 489,239 of ML779817.1, forward strand.
GATATGCCCCCAACTTGACAGCTAGTGGTTTAACTCCATAGTGATCATCAAAGGCTGGAGACATGCCCTCTAAGCTTCAATTCATTCACCAACTTTGAGGTTGTCAGCAATTTCTCTAGTAGATGAGAAAAAGGAGAAGGGTGGATGAAAAGAAGGTTCAAAAGCGATGACTGTTTCATTTTTTAATGAGCTTGACACAGGAAAAGAACTATGCTCAGGGCCTCTGTTTCATTTTTTAACGAGCTTGCTACAGAGAAGAGAAACTATGCTCATAACCACTTCTTGATCATGGCTTCCAAGAGGATAATGCTCTGGAAGGATACCATGTCAAAGGACGAAACTCGGTCATGGCTTCTAGGAGATCTTCACTGGATGGAAGATAATCACTCGGGAAGGAACACATGTCGAGGGTTGTGATAGGGGAAAGGAGATCAGGCTCCAATAACCCTACCGAAGAAATCACCATGTCCACTACCGGATCCAAATCATCAGAAGTTGAAATCATGGGAGATGATGGAAAATCAATACTAGGAGGGGAGATAGAGTGTATATCTTTCCAAATTTCTTCACGAGGGGGAAGAAAAGAGGATCAATGACGGTTATTATCCCGAGGTAACTTTTCAATACGAAGCATTTCCGTAATAGATTCATCAAAAGGAAAAATTGTGGAAATGCAGTCGATCGTAGACGACAAGGAACTCAACCAGGATTGCATCGAGGAACTGTCAGGTGCCAATAGATGTTGGTCATCCGATGAGGGAGAAGCGGATTGGATAGAAACATATGATGGTTCGACTGGACTAAGTGGCACAGTGTCACCTAGTGCATCGAATTTCAATGGACAAGGTACAATCCAAGGGTCAGATGATTCCAAAGATTGATAAGCCATGGTCGAAATCATATTGACGGTGGAAATATGATGTGTAGTCGGTGGAAGTGGTGTAGGGAAGGTACCCATGAGGCTAGAATATTTCAGTAATCCAACACCAACACTTTCATACGTGATCTTGTGGTCTCCCAAGAAAGGAATATTGTTGGTAGCGGGAGTGCGAGTATCAGTCGTGCAAAAATCCAACTGATCAACAGTGACAATTTTGTCCTAATGAGGAAATTGTACACATCGAAATACCGATGAGGCAATGACAGTCATAGAATAAAACCAACTTCTTCCAAGTAACAAGTTGTAATCGAGGGGAGCATCGACCACCTCGACATCAACAGTAACAATTTTGCCACCCAATTGGATGGGCAGGTACTGTAAAATCCCATGGGGATGAAAACCTCACCCATCGAAGGCACGTAACATCGTTGGATATTTGTTAAGTGTGGGTGATTTTAGACCTTTCCAACATGCTAAAGACATGACACAAGTCGAGGCTCCCTCATCCAAAATAGTTCGATGGATTTGTTGATTGTGAACAAAAACATCAACTTGAAAAGCAAGTTGGTGGGAGAGTCTAAATGTATAATTATCCAAGTTAAACATGATCTGGTTGGACGACTCAGGATCAACAATGACAATAGAGGCCAAGAGAGTTCTACGTTGACCGGGGTAGTGTTGTAGAACTTCTAACACATACATAACACACAATGCTTGAGCCAAATCTTCAACAATGTTGTAGTTCTGGGCGGCACGTGAACTAGGATTAAAGGTAGCTTTATGGATAATTCTCTTAGGAGGGCATAATATAGATTCGAACATGGGTTTCTCAATCTAAAGTGGTCCAAAGGGAGGATTAACCGATGGAAGACTAATAGAGGACGGTGATGGATCTGATAAAGTACCAGTACCATTAATGTATTTTCCTTTGTCAGGGTTACCTGGTGTGTCATATGTCTTAGAGAGAGTGGTCAAATTAATGCCATTAAACATATAAATATGTGCACTCAATGAGGCCTCATCATTGGGATGGCTAGAACTGCCCCCAAGAGAGGGGGTTTCAACAACCATGGATTGCTGCTGTGGAAAAGGCTGAGTAAGCACAGTGGGTTGTGAATTTCCTTGGAAAATTTTGGCCACTTCATTGTGAAGTGGACAGTCTTGAGTGTAGTGATCGTCACCACAAATGATACATGGGAATTGCAGTTTCCATTGTGTTTGCTTTTCGGTAGTAGGTGTTTGATTTTTTTGTTGTTCATTGTTATTTTTTGATTTATTCCTTGTCTTCTTCTTACCTACGGATTGTTGTGAAGGGGTAGATTGAACTTCATTCACCTCAGATATCTGAGTTTGGGGGGAGGTAGAGGAGAGTGTGGTTGATTGGGAAAAAGATTGAGTTTTGACAGAACTGATAACACCATCTGCATGAGATGAGGATGACGACTTAGAGGGATCGATATTAGCTCGAGCAGCATTTGGAAGAAAATCATACAGAGTACCAGATTGGGAATAAACCAAATGTAAATACTGAGCCCAAGCGATGGCTTGTTCCTCTGTGACCAAGCCACCCATAGCGACATCGCGAGCAATCGGGGGTAAAAGTGATTTAGTAAACCATTCCGCCAATAATATGTCAAGAATGATTTCCTTGATCATCCTTCGTTGTCACCTCCACTCATGAATATGGTCAGAGATATGCACAGATTTAGTTTGATGAAGGGAGGTCAAGAGTTCAGTACCCATCTCGTAGCAAATAGGCAGTTGAAAGTGGTGAGGAAAGACATGGCAAGGGAATTGAAATCATGGAAAGACGCACGTGGTAGTTCAATATACCACTTTGTTTTCGAGCCTGTAAGTGTTCGTTGGAAAAGATGCAAACATACAGAATCATCCATGAGGTAGTTTGATGAACACCACAAATGGAAAGTCATCACGTGGTTGTTTGGATCTTCGCCAGATTTTCTGCCAAATTTCAGAATATCAGAAGGAAGTTTAGCTGGAATGATTGGCCAAACCGGTGAATGAAAAATAGGATCATTAGTTAACCGAGACAAGTCTGGGAGATCCAAAGTCGCAAAGAAAGGTCGCTGTCAGTTAATTTGTGGATGATACTGATGTGGCATAGGAACACTAGTAGGACCATAAACTGGGTTAGGTGGATAGTTGTAACCAGTAGGTCCTCCTACATACGGTTGTTGTTGGCCAAGATAAGAAGGATTCGATGATGGATGAGAAACATTTGCATAACCTAGTGGGTTCTGAGCATTATAGGCTGGGTGATTTTTTTTCCCATGAGGAGGATAAACATTTTTCCCTTGAGAATGGTAAGGAGTATATCCCGGAGGCGAATACACATTAGACCCATGAGGAGGATAATATTGTTGTCCCAGAGAACTCCAGGTGGTGTTTGGGATGCCGCCCGGATAAGATTATTCGTAAGATGTTTCAGAAGGAACAATATTTGATAATCCTCCTAGTGGATTATGAGATGAGTGCCCCCCAATGTGGGGTTGAATGAAAGTGCCTCTTGAAGATACTCCCAATATTGTGAAGGGTTTCCAGCAAATGAAGGTTTCCCCCGTGCCAATGGTGGATTAATGACCGGGGAATGACTGGAAAACAGACATTGCCCTCCAGGAGGAGCATGAAAAGGGGGTTGTCCCCTAGGAGGGGTAGGCCTGCCATGGAAAGGTAGTCCTCTAGGAGGGAAAGGTTTGTTAGATGGTGATTTCCCTCCAGCCAGTTGTGTTGGGTTGGCAAGGGTCTACATTCTCAGCTGAAGAGATGTCCCAACAAGATCGTGTGGAACATGTGGAGCTGTAGAGTAAAAGCTTGTATAAATGGGGGTAGAGATTGAAGTGCCTTGGAAATGAGTAGAGGTTATGAGTCCAGCATTAGGATGGACTTGTGCTGGTGTAACAGTAGGGTTAATAACATGATCGACTGGGTTATTCATGGTTTGATCGGATGGTCATGTTTCACTAGGAGGGTAATGAGGATGAAAGGGTTGTCAAAAGGATTCAAAATGTTCATAGAGATCGCATCCCGATGAAGTCCTCCATACAGAACGAGCAGGTGTGGGATTGGTATCTACTGCGGTGCTAGGACAAACAAGAGTCCTATACTCATCACCAAAGATTGGTTCTGTGGATCCCATATATGTTTCGGTAAAAATCCTCTCCAATAATCATGGGACCTCTTCGTCTATGATGTTCCCAAGGGAGTCTAAACGAACCAAAAGTGGTTCGAGAGGGGTTACCGACACAGATGTAGTGGGATTTTCAACCGTAACCAAAACACCTTCTGAGTTATCTAATGGAGGAGAAATAACACTTCCAACGTCGGACTGATTTTCTACCTCTCTATGGTAGTTGTCTTCTGGAGGGTTAGGAGGTAAGGGTTGATATCCTTCCAGAGGCAGCCCTTGCATCCTACGTGATCGACGAAGACCTTTATCATCTACGGGCTCAATTATGGAGAATAACAGAACACACTGAAAATCTAGGGCCAACTAACAAAAAGAAATAGCATACGCTAATAAAATATAGGAATCAACCAAGAATACAAAACTTCTCTCGATGATTGTACTAGTTGGTGATGAAATCCAACATCATGTGATCAAGTCGAGAAGGGGCTAGGATATGGTGGAATAGTTACAATGGTGACCTGCTTAATGGAATTTCACCTTGGTGCAAGCTTCCACACAGTAATTGTGGATTTACCCTCCAAGGAGCCCAAGTGATTTTGACCAATGTATATTCCAGGTACAGTGAGACTTCCCTTCACCATCATCTTATGTAAGTACCTAAATATTATGGCAACTAAAGACACCAATTCACAGTGAGTCCCTGGGTGGGTACCGTCGACAGTCCGATCCGAAATGTATGGGCAAGATAACAAGTCTGAAATCAACCTGAGAGGCTTCCACACATAATTATGGGTATACCTCCAAGTGACCCCCAATATATGATTCGACCAGTACAAATAGTTTAACTACGGAGGGATAATCTCCAAAATTCACCAGAATGCGACCTCATGCGTAACCCCTGTGTGAGAGGGGGATCTCAGAAAACTGATGTGATGATTGGATTTGACTCTCCCTAGCTCAAGATGTTAATGTTTGTTTTGAAAACTTTGGAGAGTTGTACTCACAGCCTAATCCAAAGTGCTAACCCTAGTCTATTGTTGGTGGAAGATCCTAAAAACAAAAGTGTTCTAGATAATTTTTAATTAGCGTTTGTTTTACAACTATTCTTTACTCAAAGGGTGTATGAAAGTGAAACTAATGGAATGATGACTCAATTCCCAAAAATATGCATAAAATATGATAAGCAATCATTTCTTTTCAATGAATGCCTAATTAAGGGAAAGAGAAAGAGTCATTTTCACTATCAAACACTAATATAAAATGTCCTCAATCAATTGGTTCTCAATCGAATTCAATGTAATGCTAAAACATTTCAGAAATGCCTTCTAATATGTAAACCAATCACTAATATTTATTTTTTTCATTTGTATGTGAATGATGATTAATTCAATGCAAAAACTTCTCTTGCCAACTACCCTTTCAGATCAAGGAGATTCAGACAATCATAAACGGATTTTGCACAAACAACACATCCTCTTGCTATGATTGAAACAAGAAGCAAAAAGAAAACAAAAGATAACAAAGAGAATCAAGAAATCTCAAACAAAAGAAATATTCTTAAGAAATATGGCCTCAAAGAACCAAATAAGATGATTCACAGATTTTTGATGCCCTTCGCCAGAGTTCCTGCTCAGTCGAATAGAAGAGAAGAAAGCATTGGATTGATTTCAAGCTTTCGACAGCAGAAAAAAAAATCAAAATAAGGAAGAAGGCCAAAAAATATGAACAGAAAAGTGCTTATTCCTCAAAAGGAAGGATGTCAAAGGTCAATAGGAAGAAGCATTGAGTCAAAAACAAGTTCAACAAGTGAAGAAACAAAGACTAGTCTTTAGAAAAGATAATTCTGGAAAGGATTTTTTGTAAAGAGAGGCTAGTGCTCTGGTGTAAGGGGAACCAAAGATTTATAAACCTTTTTATAAGACCAAGGGGGAGTGCCAATGCTCTGATAACAAGGTAGGGGAGCACCAGGCTTCCACAGCTCACAAAATTGCCCAAAAACCCAAAATTTCAGTCAAATTTTGGCAATCAAGATGAATGTGATGGGGTTAGGAGTCTATTAGCATATGAAATCAAACATATGGGGTGAAAAAGGTATAAAAATAAAAAATGTTGAGACAATCTCTGTGAGGAAAACCAAAACTGAAAGTTTTGATTCGATCCCCAGTAGAGTCGGCAATTTATGTTGAAGGAAAATCTTCCTGCGGACAGGTAGATCTCCTCTTGAGAGATAGACTCTTAACTCTTAATAAAGAAGATGCTTATCATGGACACTGACTTCCTTTTAGATCTATATACACTAATCTGTGAGGAGGAAGGAGAAAATAAGTACCTTTTACTGGTGTTTGTCCCTACACGGTCCAAGTTGAGCTCCAATCTTATGCTCCTCGATAAGCCCTGTAGACGAACAAAAGTACAAACAAATTCCTACTCTATTGATATTAGTTCGAAATAGACCTATCTATTAGAGACGAATTCATGTGAGATCAAACACGGAATTGAAAGAAATAGGCCAAGCATATTATATTAATGAGAACAACAATGAAGAAGACTTACAATCATAGATGTGAGTGTAGCAGCTTCATCAAGTTCCCCTTGTCCAACCCTTTCTTAAACAATCCACACGCAGAATGTTGATGCTCCAAATGACATACCACTCA
>ML779817.1:495973-516462 GCA_009831015.1 Picea engelmannii
TCTTCAAATACTTTAACGAGCGTGAAGAGAACAAGGTCGCTCGACAATCTTTTCATGTTTAGAGAGTCTGAAAAGAACTTAAAGATGACTCCAATGTTTTCCTTTTTCGTAATGTTAGTCTTGCGAGGCCGAAAAAGAGATAAATTATCACTCGAAAGATGCCCTTTCAAACCTTTTAACGAGTGGGAAAGGAAGCAAGATCACTCGACAAACTTTTCATGTTTAGAGAGTCCGAAAAGAGGTTAAAGAAGACTCCAGGGGGTTCCTTTTTCGTGTATCCATACAGGTCCGAAAAAGAGATAAAAGTCTACCCAGATGCATTCTCATGTATTTACGAGCACGAGAAAGAAGAAAGACTAAGCTCGATATGCCCCCAACTTGACAGCTAGTGGTTTAACTCCATAGTGATCATCAAAGGCTGGAGACATGCCCTCTAAGCTTCAATTCATTCACCAACTTTGAGGTTGTCAGCAATTTCTCTAGTAGATGAGAAAAAGGAGAAGGGTGGATGAAAAGAAGGTTCAAAAGCGATGACTGTTTCATTTTTTAATGAGCTTGACACAGGAAAAGAACTATGCTCAGGGCCTCTGTTTCATTTTTTAACGAGCTTGCTACAGAGAAGAGAAACTATGCTCATAACCACTTCTTGATCATGGCTTCCAAGAGGATAATGCTCTGGAAGGATACCATGTCAAAGGACGAAACTCGGTCATGGCTTCTAGGAGATCTTCACTGGATGGAAGATAATCACTCGGGAAGGAACACATGTCGAGGGTTGTGATAGGGGAAAGGAGATCAGGCTCCAATAACCCTACCGAAGAAATCACCATGTCCACTACCGGATCCAAATCATCAGAAGTTGAAATCATGGGAGATGATGGAAAATCAATACTAGGAGGGGAGATAGAGTGTATATCTTTCCAAATTTCTTCACGAGGGGGAAGAAAAGAGGATCAATGACGGTTATTATCCCGAGGTAACTTTTCAATACGAAGCATTTCCGTAATAGATTCATCAAAAGGAAAAATTGTGGAAATGCAGTCGATCGTAGACGACAAGGAACTCAACCAGGATTGCATCGAGGAACTGTCAGGTGCCAATAGATGTTGGTCATCCGATGAGGGAGAAGCGGATTGGATAGAAACATATGATGGTTCGACTGGACTAAGTGGCACAGTGTCACCTAGTGCATCGAATTTCAATGGACAAGGTACAATCCAAGGGTCAGATGATTCCAAAGATTGATAAGCCATGGTCGAAATCATATTGACGGTGGAAATATGATGTGTAGTCGGTGGAAGTGGTGTAGGGAAGGTACCCATGAGGCTAGAATATTTCAGTAATCCAACACCAACACTTTCATACGTGATCTTGTGGTCTCCCAAGAAAGGAATATTGTTGGTAGCGGGAGTGCGAGTATCAGTCGTGCAAAAATCCAACTGATCAACAGTGACAATTTTGTCCTAATGAGGAAATTGTACACATCGAAATACCGATGAGGCAATGACAGTCATAGAATAAAACCAACTTCTTCCAAGTAACAAGTTGTAATCGAGGGGAGCATCGACCACCTCGACATCAACAGTAACAATTTTGCCACCCAATTGGATGGGCAGGTACTGTAAAATCCCATGGGGATGAAAACCTCACCCATCGAAGGCACGTAACATCGTTGGATATTTGTTAAGTGTGGGTGATTTTAGACCTTTCCAACATGCTAAAGACATGACACAAGTCGAGGCTCCCTCATCCAAAATAGTTCGATGGATTTGTTGATTGTGAACAAAAACATCAACTTGAAAAGCAAGTTGGTGGGAGAGTCTAAATGTATAATTATCCAAGTTAAACATGATCTGGTTGGACGACTCAGGATCAACAATGACAATAGAGGCCAAGAGAGTTCTACGTTGACCGGGGTAGTGTTGTAGAACTTCTAACACATACATAACACACAATGCTTGAGCCAAATCTTCAACAATGTTGTAGTTCTGGGCGGCACGTGAACTAGGATTAAAGGTAGCTTTATGGATAATTCTCTTAGGAGGGCATAATATAGATTCGAACATGGGTTTCTCAATCTAAAGTGGTCCAAAGGGAGGATTAACCGATGGAAGACTAATAGAGGACGGTGATGGATCTGATAAAGTACCAGTACCATTAATGTATTTTCCTTTGTCAGGGTTACCTGGTGTGTCATATGTCTTAGAGAGAGTGGTCAAATTAATGCCATTAAACATATAAATATGTGCACTCAATGAGGCCTCATCATTGGGATGGCTAGAACTGCCCCCAAGAGAGGGGGTTTCAACAACCATGGATTGCTGCTGTGGAAAAGGCTGAGTAAGCACAGTGGGTTGTGAATTTCCTTGGAAAATTTTGGCCACTTCATTGTGAAGTGGACAGTCTTGAGTGTAGTGATCGTCACCACAAATGATACATGGGAATTGCAGTTTCCATTGTGTTTGCTTTTCGGTAGTAGGTGTTTGATTTTTTTGTTGTTCATTGTTATTTTTTGATTTATTCCTTGTCTTCTTCTTACCTACGGATTGTTGTGAAGGGGTAGATTGAACTTCATTCACCTCAGATATCTGAGTTTGGGGGGAGGTAGAGGAGAGTGTGGTTGATTGGGAAAAAGATTGAGTTTTGACAGAACTGATAACACCATCTGCATGAGATGAGGATGACGACTTAGAGGGATCGATATTAGCTCGAGCAGCATTTGGAAGAAAATCATACAGAGTACCAGATTGGGAATAAACCAAATGTAAATACTGAGCCCAAGCGATGGCTTGTTCCTCTGTGACCAAGCCACCCATAGCGACATCGCGAGCAATCGGGGGTAAAAGTGATTTAGTAAACCATTCCGCCAATAATATGTCAAGAATGATTTCCTTGATCATCCTTCGTTGTCACCTCCACTCATGAATATGGTCAGAGATATGCACAGATTTAGTTTGATGAAGGGAGGTCAAGAGTTCAGTACCCATCTCGTAGCAAATAGGCAGTTGAAAGTGGTGAGGAAAGACATGGCAAGGGAATTGAAATCATGGAAAGACGCACGTGGTAGTTCAATATACCACTTTGTTTTCGAGCCTGTAAGTGTTCGTTGGAAAAGATGCAAACATACAGAATCATCCATGAGGTAGTTTGATGAACACCACAAATGGAAAGTCATCACGTGGTTGTTTGGATCTTCGCCAGATTTTCTGCCAAATTTCAGAATATCAGAAGGAAGTTTAGCTGGAATGATTGGCCAAACCGGTGAATGAAAAATAGGATCATTAGTTAACCGAGACAAGTCTGGGAGATCCAAAGTCGCAAAGAAAGGTCGCTGTCAGTTAATTTGTGGATGATACTGATGTGGCATAGGAACACTAGTAGGACCATAAACTGGGTTAGGTGGATAGTTGTAACCAGTAGGTCCTCCTACATACGGTTGTTGTTGGCCAAGATAAGAAGGATTCGATGATGGATGAGAAACATTTGCATAACCTAGTGGGTTCTGAGCATTATAGGCTGGGTGATTTTTTTTCCCATGAGGAGGATAAACATTTTTCCCTTGAGAATGGTAAGGAGTATATCCCGGAGGCGAATACACATTAGACCCATGAGGAGGATAATATTGTTGTCCCAGAGAACTCCAGGTGGTGTTTGGGATGCCGCCCGGATAAGATTATTCGTAAGATGTTTCAGAAGGAACAATATTTGATAATCCTCCTAGTGGATTATGAGATGAGTGCCCCCCAATGTGGGGTTGAATGAAAGTGCCTCTTGAAGATACTCCCAATATTGTGAAGGGTTTCCAGCAAATGAAGGTTTCCCCCGTGCCAATGGTGGATTAATGACCGGGGAATGACTGGAAAACAGACATTGCCCTCCAGGAGGAGCATGAAAAGGGGGTTGTCCCCTAGGAGGGGTAGGCCTGCCATGGAAAGGTAGTCCTCTAGGAGGGAAAGGTTTGTTAGATGGTGATTTCCCTCCAGCCAGTTGTGTTGGGTTGGCAAGGGTCTACATTCTCAGCTGAAGAGATGTCCCAACAAGATCGTGTGGAACATGTGGAGCTGTAGAGTAAAAGCTTGTATAAATGGGGGTAGAGATTGAAGTGCCTTGGAAATGAGTAGAGGTTATGAGTCCAGCATTAGGATGGACTTGTGCTGGTGTAACAGTAGGGTTAATAACATGATCGACTGGGTTATTCATGGTTTGATCGGATGGTCATGTTTCACTAGGAGGGTAATGAGGATGAAAGGGTTGTCAAAAGGATTCAAAATGTTCATAGAGATCGCATCCCGATGAAGTCCTCCATACAGAACGAGCAGGTGTGGGATTGGTATCTACTGCGGTGCTAGGACAAACAAGAGTCCTATACTCATCACCAAAGATTGGTTCTGTGGATCCCATATATGTTTCGGTAAAAATCCTCTCCAATAATCATGGGACCTCTTCGTCTATGATGTTCCCAAGGGAGTCTAAACGAACCAAAAGTGGTTCGAGAGGGGTTACCGACACAGATGTAGTGGGATTTTCAACCGTAACCAAAACACCTTCTGAGTTATCTAATGGAGGAGAAATAACACTTCCAACGTCGGACTGATTTTCTACCTCTCTATGGTAGTTGTCTTCTGGAGGGTTAGGAGGTAAGGGTTGATATCCTTCCAGAGGCAGCCCTTGCATCCTACGTGATCGACGAAGACCTTTATCATCTACGGGCTCAATTATGGAGAATAACAGAACACACTGAAAATCTAGGGCCAACTAACAAAAAGAAATAGCATACGCTAATAAAATATAGGAATCAACCAAGAATACAAAACTTCTCTCGATGATTGTACTAGTTGGTGATGAAATCCAACATCATGTGATCAAGTCGAGAAGGGGCTAGGATATGGTGGAATAGTTACAATGGTGACCTGCTTAATGGAATTTCACCTTGGTGCAAGCTTCCACACAGTAATTGTGGATTTACCCTCCAAGGAGCCCAAGTGATTTTGACCAATGTATATTCCAGGTACAGTGAGACTTCCCTTCACCATCATCTTATGTAAGTACCTAAATATTATGGCAACTAAAGACACCAATTCACAGTGAGTCCCTGGGTGGGTACCGTCGACAGTCCGATCCGAAATGTATGGGCAAGATAACAAGTCTGAAATCAACCTGAGAGGCTTCCACACATAATTATGGGTATACCTCCAAGTGACCCCCAATATATGATTCGACCAGTACAAATAGTTTAACTACGGAGGGATAATCTCCAAAATTCACCAGAATGCGACCTCATGCGTAACCCCTGTGTGAGAGGGGGATCTCAGAAAACTGATGTGATGATTGGATTTGACTCTCCCTAGCTCAAGATGTTAATGTTTGTTTTGAAAACTTTGGAGAGTTGTACTCACAGCCTAATCCAAAGTGCTAACCCTAGTCTATTGTTGGTGGAAGATCCTAAAAACAAAAGTGTTCTAGATAATTTTTAATTAGCGTTTGTTTTACAACTATTCTTTACTCAAAGGGTGTATGAAAGTGAAACTAATGGAATGATGACTCAATTCCCAAAAATATGCATAAAATATGATAAGTAATCATTTCTTTTCAATGAATGCCTAATTAAGGGAAAGAGAAAGAGTCATTTTCACTATCAAACACTAATATAAAATGTCCTCAATCAATTGGTTCTCAATCGAATTCAATGTAATGCTAAAACATTTCAGAAATGCCTTCTAGTATGTAAACCAATCACTAATATTTATCGTTGTCATTTTTATGTGAATCATGATTAATTCAATGCAAAAACTTCTCTTGCCAACTACCGTTTCAGATCAAGGAGATTCAAACAATCATAAACGGATTTTGCACAAACAACACATCCTCTTGCTATGATTGAAACAAGAAGAAAAAAGAAAACAAAAGATAACAAAGAGAATCAAGAAATCTCAAACAAAAGAAAGATTCTTAAGAAATATGGCCTCAAAGAACCAAATAAGATGATTCACAGATTTTTGATGCCCTTCGCCAGAGTTCCTGCTCAGTCGAATAGAAGAGAAGAAAGCATTGGATTGATTTCAAGCTTTCGACTTTAGAAAAAAAAATCAAAATAAGGAAGAAGGCCAAAAAATATGAACAGAAAAGTGCTTATTCCTCAAAAGGAAGGATGTCAAAGGTCAATAGGGAGAAGCATTGAGTCAAAAACAAGTTCAGCAAGTGAAGAAACAAAGACTAGTCTTTAGAAAAGATAATTCTGGAAAGGACTTTTTGTAAAGAGAGGCTAGCGCTCTGGTGTAAGGGGAACCAAATATTTATAAACCTTTTTATAAGACCAAGGGGGAGTGCCAATGCTCTGATAACAAGGTAGGGGAGCACCAGGCTTCCACAACTCACAAAATTGCCCAAAAACCCAAAATTTCAGTCAAATTTTGGTAATCAAGATGAATGTGATGGGGTTAGGAGTCTATTAGCATATGAAATCAAACATATGGGGTGAAAAAGGTATAAAAATAAAAAATGTTGAGACAATCTCTGTGAGGAAAACCAAAACTGAAAGTTTTGATTCGATCCCTAGTAGAGTCGGCAATTTATGTTGAAGGAAAATCTTCCTGCGGACAGGTAGATCTCCTCTTGAGAGCTAGACTCTTAACTCTTAATAAAGAAGACGCTTATCATGGACACTAACTTCCTTTTAGATATATATACACTAATGTGTGAGGAGGAAGGAGAAAATAAGTACCTTTTACTGGTGTTTGTCCCTACACGGTCCAAGTTGAGCTCCAATCTTATGCTCCTCGATAAGCCCTGTAGACGAACAAAAGTACAAACAAATTCCTACTCTATTGATATTAGTTCAAAATAGACCTATCTATTAGAGACGAATTCATGTGAGATCAAACACGGAATTGAAAGAAACAGGCCAATCATATTATATTAATGAGAACAACAATGAAGAAGACTTACAATCATAGATGTGAGTGTAGCAGCTTCATCAAGTTCCCCTTGTCCAACCCTTTCTTAAACAATCCACACGCAGAATGTTGATGCTCCAAATGACATACCACTCATGAGATCATAAGTTTGGTATAATTCTGAATCTCCATTCTTTATCCTCCATGGAAACCCCTCATTATATAGGATTTGGAGGTTTAACCACCATGGAGAAGATCTCTCATCAGATCCACTAAGAAAGGGATCTCTAAGATATTTGAGGAGAAAATATATCTGAAGGATTTTGGGGAGGAAATATCTCTCAAGGATTTTAAGGAGGAAACATTTCAACCATCCATCAGATCCTCCACCTTCCCTAGAAAATAGGAAACCAAATGTGAGGTGGATCCTCACACTTAATTACTTTATTTTTCATGAATATTAATAATAATTCATGTGCACTTGATTCTCTCACTTAATCAATTTCTTTTCAATGAATATTAATAAAAATTCAGGTGTACTTAGTATTTCTTTTCCTTCATGTAATATATCCCTCCTCCACATTGACTAGGGATCGTGACATAGGTTATTCCATGGTGTCAAGGTATATGTGACACTTATATGACACTTAGGGCGAGGTAACTAGGTGTGCAAATTTCATGTGTAACAACTAATGAGGCACAAAAGGCATTTTCAAATATAAATTTGACGATATCCATTGCTCATGTTCTATTTAGTCCAAATTTAATATGGATTTCATTTTATATCTTTTTTCTTCAGAAGAAACTATTCTGCAATATTGACTCAAAGGAAAGATTAAAAAGAAGAACATCCCATTTCCTTCATGAATAAATTTTTACAAGAATATGAATTAAATTATTCCCCCATGGAGAAACAAAATTTTCCTTAATCAAAGTTGTCTCCTACTTGAGAAACTATATCTTAACATCACACGTAATTTATTATGTTCCATATCGACATATTAAGATGATGTTATCTCAACATCTTAGAGAAGAAAGATGGGCCACTTTATTGGCCATGTTGCAATACTATGATATAGAAATAAAGCCATCAAAAGTTGTAAGAGGAAAAAGGTTATGCAAATTAATTGGTGGAATTGAATAACTACACATATGCATCCAATGACAACACAAACTATGATGAAAGTGTGACCAAATCTAAATGGTAGAAGGGCATGATATTTATTTGAAATCTAGAAAATTTCCCATTGGGATGACAGAAAATGAAAGGATACTATTAAAAATCAAATCAAATTCCTATGTGATGGTTTAAATGGTGTTTTGTTTCAAAGATATTTGGGTGGCATGTTGTTGATATGTATTAATCATTACAAATCTATTGAAGTTTTGAAATAAATCCATGAAGGTGCATGTGGTGGACACTTTTCTCCAATGGTTACATCCCATAGAATCATTAGAGATGGTTTTTATTGTCCTACATTTTAGTCCATGCCCTTCAAGCTGGTAGGGACTATAGTAAACGATTATGTGTGTTTCTATTAATCATGTATGCAAACAAAGGTTTTAACCTAAATTTTTGGCAAGTAAATAAATTTCCGCAGCTGCGTTTTATTTTTTATCCAAAGTTTTTGGTTTGAGCTCTTATTTGGCCTCATATCGAGGAAAAACTTAGGAAATCTGTCACATAGTTGGCAAAGTTTTTAGAGAGTTTTGAGCTATAGGGATTAATGCTAGACCTGATGTCTAGTATTAGTTCCAAACATTAAATGTTTAGGTTTTTTTGGCATGTTTATTAGTCCCTCTCAAATGCATAGATGTTAATTGTTATGCTCCACCAATGACACATACAGCTCCACCAGTGACACTGGTCGACTGGTCATTGTCAAACACCATGCTTGATGACACTGGTCTATGCTCCATGACACAACAGTGGTTTTATCCTTCTCCTTCCTAGAATAAATACCTTCTTCAAATCTCAGTGGCCATTCATTTCTGGTTCCATAACTAGAACTCTCCTTAGTGGCCATTCATTTCTGGTTCCATAACTAGAACTCTCCTCAGTGGCCATTCATTTCTGGTTCCATAACTAGAAATATCCTCAGTGGCATGTTTATAGTTAGGGTTCAATCGATGGTTCGCTGCGATCCCATCAACACAAAAAGTCTGCGTAAATCCTAGCAACATGAAGAGAAATTTTGTTCCTCCCACCACCTCCCTACAACCTGGGACCTATGATTGATGAATCCCAATAGATGGGAAAAGGAATTGACACATCGCGATGATCAATCATTAGTCAAATGTTTTAGAATGGAATTTGTTGAAGCCAAGAATGAGATTTCTAGATGGATGGCTCTGCTGGTTATTTTATGCCGAAAGAGGTACTCACTACATAATAGAAGAAATACAATAGGTGATGTACTAGCTAACATTATAGATAGAAACACAATACTACGATAATTGAACCAACTACCATTGGAAAGAAAAATGAGGGTACCTTATTTGAATGGCAGAATTGAGATCAATATCCAAAGAGGTACTAAAGGAATGAAGGAAGGCGTCTAATGGAATATGATGGCATTGAAATATGTGAAGTTGTGAGTGATTCTCTGACAACATCTGCACTAAAAGTAGTGTGTGCTGCTATGTGGTGTTAACCTTCCTTGAACTTGGACTAGCTTCTCATGCCACGGATCTGCCACCATGGTCTTCCTCAACTCCTATTACTTTGTCACTCCTATTCCTTTGTCATAGTAGGTCCTTTCTCTTCCTCTTTACTTTCACCTCATAAATCCTTTCACTTTATAAATACGGAACTACAACAAATCTACAGTGACTCAAAATTCTTTTTCAACCTTGATATTGTTTTGATAAAGTCATTTTTTTGGTGCAACATGTTGGCATGTTTTACAGGAAGTGCATTCTTGTCATTGATGGAAAGTACAACAACGACAATGGCTTAAGTATAGGAAGAATGTGCAAGTAAAGCACTAGAAGTATTTTGGGAAGATGTAGCAGAGCAAGATCGACAAGATCAGAAGAGATAGTGCAGAGGCTTAAGTACAGGAAGAATGTGCCAGGCAGACACCAAAAGTATTTTGGGAAGACGCAACAGAGAAATCTCTATAAGATCAGAAGTGATAGTGCAGAGGTTCTTGGAAATTGATGGAAAACAAGCTTGGAAGACATCATAAGTCCATATAGGAGAATCTCTCATATGGAGGACATATATTAGGATTTAGATCTGAGCGCGAAGATCGACAATCGTTAGATCCAAGAGAACCTGCACGATATTTAAAGTAAAAGTTAAAGCGGGCTTACAAAATCCTGAAAGTAGGAGGATCGTTCATATTTGGGCAGGACACGTGGTCACAGATCAACATTTCACTGACTAAGAAGTCAAAGGAAGGAAGTGCTCTATCCTATGAAATCACAAAATGCGAAACCATGACTTAATATCCATTTCATAGTTTCAGATACCAGGAGTTGGAGGTGTCAAGGACACTCACGACAAGAATGATGAAATCACGAAATGCAAAACCACAATTTAATATGAGGCATTGATCAAAGGGAGATCATGAACCGTTGATTTGACTCCATTTCAGAGTTTTGGATACCGGGATTTGGAGGTGTCAAGGACACTCATGACAAGAATGATGAAATTGTGAAATGCGAAACATCGAAATACCTTCAGATCATTTCGGGGTTCGTAAATTGTAGTGTCAAAACACTTCATCACAGAAATGTCGAAATGCTGAAATGAGAAACACCGAAATACCTTCATATCATTTCGGGGTTCATGACTTGGAGTGTCAAAACACTTCATCATAGAAATGTCAAAACGCCGAAATGAAAAACGCCAAAATACCTTCAGATCATTTCGGGGTTCGTGACTTGGAGTGTTGAAACACTTCATCACAAAAATGTCGAAACGACGAAATGAGAAACCACGACTTAATCTGAGGCATTGATCAAAGGGATATTGTGGACTGTTGATCAAGCAAGATGAAATCCCATGAAGGTACGAAATTTTGAAGCACTCTCATGCTTGGCCCCTGGTCACAGATAGTGGTCACAATAGAGGAAGAAGCTAGTGGTACTAAACTCCATTTTGGAGTTTTGGCAATCGCAACATGAAGAGCCGAGACTCTTCATCACAGGAGTCTTAAAGTTGCAAAATGTGAAACGCATCTTGATTAGGCCCATTGTCACAGCCAGTGGGCATATGGGATAAACGCAAGACCCTACGGATTTAATCCAATAGTGCAGGTGAATTTGAATATGATCGGAGGGCTACTGTTGCACTTCACAGTTAATTATGAAGTTACGATTCAGTTAGCAGAACCAAATCATGGTTCTTGGACGGTTGGCGTTTCAATTGCTGAAGCGTTGTTATTCTAGGGTTTTGAGGGGTAACTGAAGTGGTAGTAGTGTATAAAATAAACACACAGTGACTGTGAATGGTTGGTTGTTCTAAATGAAAAATGAGTTGAAATGTAAAGAAGGGAAAATTACAGTATGCACAGTGTGAGACCAATAGTATGCATAGTGTGAGATAAAACTCAGAGATGAGTAATAGATGAGGAATAGACAGAAGCAAGATGCAATTTTCTTTTTAAAGCTTGAGCGAGCAAATCAGAGAAAACATGGAGTGGCAGTGAACAACCCGATGAGCAAAACCGTGGCATAGTGAAGAGCATGTAGAAGCATTGCACATATGGCATGCACAAGGTGAACATAGACTAGGAGAATGGAGAACAAAGAAGAGATGAGGGAAGCTATTGAGAGTGATTCAGGCGTGTAGAAGGAGGTAGTGTGCAGCAACTGAAATACATAGAAGAGGAATGGTTCATTGAATGAACATGGCGCACAGAGAATAAAAGGCAGAAGAATACAAAGCACAAGGCATGCATGCAGGAAGACAGTGAGGTAGAGAGAGCAGGGCAGTGTAGCAGAACAATGATAAGACTGGTAAGCCATTGATGAACATTATATCACTGTAATAAGTTTTAGTAGTAAAGATTGATATTTAAGGGTGGTTGGGAGGTGCTAGGGAGGACTATTTTTCTCAGAAGTTCAAGTGGGTTCTTGAACACAGGGAGTTGTAGCTTCCATTTGGTTGCAGCTAGACAAACCAGGGTGGTAAGGCTATGCAAGGGAGAATATTGGTTCTCTGATATACAGGTCGGTGCCTGTGTAACTAGAAGTTGGTGCTTCCATCTAGTTGGTGCTGGAACTCTCTGGAAGTTGGTGCTTCCATCCAGTTAGTGCTAGAACTCTTAGGAAGTTGGTGCTTCCATCCAGTTGGTGCTAGAACTCTTGGGGAGTTGGTGCTTCCTTCTAGTGGGTGCTAGAGAAACCAGGGAGTTGGTGCTTCCTTCTAGTGGGTGCTAGAGAATCCGGAGAGCTGGTGCTCTCAGCAAGTAGGAACTTGCAAAATAGAGGTTGTAGCCTCATTATGAGTTGGTGCTCATAAGTACGATAATGTACAGAATGTAAAGATTACTTATCATATAAAGAAGAAGAGGTTTTAACCCTTTATGGGTTTCCTCAGGAAATATCTATCTCTGTGTATCTCATATGTGTGACTGATGTTGAATGTTCTATTGCTTACTTACTTGCATTATTGTGATCATCATTGAGAGTTATGTAATGAATTTAAAATGATCATAATTGTTTAATCTCGGTAACAACTAATTCAACCCCCCCCCCTCTCAGTTTTCCAACAATTGGTATCAGAGCCGACCCCTTTTATCTAAGGGTAGATCCTAGAGCTTAAACATGTCAAGCCATGAAGGAAATTCAACCAATAAGGCCCCTCTGTTGAATGGAAGAAACTTTTCCTTCTGGAAAGTTAGAATGAGAACCTACATAATGGCTTAGGTGTAGATGTCTGGGATGTGGTAGATATTGGTTATGAAAAGCCAGTTGTAATAGCTAATAAGGATTACAAGCTAGAATTCAGCTTCAATGCTAAGGCTATGAATGTTATCTTGAGTGGGCTTGCAGAAGCATAATTTGTAAAAGTTATGCATTTAGAAACTGCCAAAGAAATGTGGGACAAACTCATTAGCAGTTATGAAGGTAATGAGAAGGTAAAAGATGCCAAGCTTCAAACCTATAGAGTATAGTTTGAAAAGCTACAAATGAAAGAATATGAAACCATTGGGAAGTATTTTCTGAGAATTGAAGAACTAGTAAATGCAATGAAAGGACTTGGTGAAAAAATTGAGGAACCCTCTTTAGTTCAAAAAATTTTGAGATCTCTGCTAGATAGGTTCAACCCAAAGGTCTCAGCTATAGAAGAACTTAATGATATAAAGACTTTGGATTTTTATCAACTTCTAGGAATGTTGATTGCATATGAAATGAGGATAGTTACAGATAAACCCACCTCTAGAGAAGCATCATTTAAAGCAGATAAGAATGAAGATTCTAATCTTGGTGAAATTGAAAAAAAAATCGTGAGAAAACTAAAGAAAGGATCAGGCAAGTACTAAGGTAAGATTCCCTTCAAATGTTTCAACTGTGGTAATATAGGTCATTTTGAAAATAAATGTCCACACAAGAAACATAATCAGAACTATGAAGGTGAAAAGAAGTTCAAACCTAAGATATTTGGCAGAAATAAAAGTTTATGTGTAAGCGATGTTAACTCTTCAGAAGACACAAATAGTGACTCCTCGCGTGAAGATAAGGACAATGACTTCATGCTTATGGCCCAAGATGATTATGATAATAAAATCATAGGAAGTGGGGATAATGAAGAAGAATCTTCAGTTGATAAGGAAGGAGAACTGATCAATGCACTGGAAGAGATTGACAGACTCAGAATTAAGAACAGAAAGAAAAAACAATTGTTGATACAGTTCGAGAAAGATAGTAAATAGCCTGATGAAGACTTTGCCCTGCCAAAATTGGAATTAGAAGAGGCAAAGAAAATCGAGGACATTCTGAAACAATAGTTATCAGAAAAGAAGGCAAGTTGTAAAGCTCTGGAAGAAGAAGTTTCAAGCCTTGTATCATCAGAATCTGTCAAGTATCAAAGCCTCAGAAGGATTAGCCACCATTATGAATCAACAAAGGAATCCAAAGTTGAAAACAGGTTTGGGTTATGAAGAGGGATCAAGTAGTGGTCATCCAAGCAACAACGACTTCATCAAGTTTGTCAAATCTACAACCAATGACGACAAAAAACCTATAGAAACAAAGGAAGATAATCAACTGCCCAGGAGGAGTAAAGAAAAAGGTGCCAGAACTGAATCTGTAGAACAAGGAAATAATACACTCCCTGCTCAAGGAAATCATCAGCATGGAAGAAATCGATTTGCTCAAAGAAGACAACCATTTTCTAGGTACAAAGAATTTTTCTATGGATATTGTTTCTACTATTCTAACTTTGGTCACAAAGTTGTAAATTGTTCCTTAAGACTTAGACATGAGAAATTAAGATTTCCAAGGAATAAATATCTGCCACAACAAAGAATGATACATCCAAGTAACAAACCATCACAGATTGCAAATTTCCAAATTAAGTCTAGAGACATGCAACTGAGGAGGTCAAGAAATAATAAACAGTTAATGAGTAGACAACACTGCAACAATAACTTTGACCTATTGAACATTGAGATTGAATGTTATAACTATCACAACTTTGGCCACAAAGCTGAAAACTGTCATCTGAAGAATTACAAAGCAGATCCAAGGATAAAGTTCTTAGATAGAAAGGCCAGCACATGGAAAAGGAAAGATAGTGAAAAGTGTGGTCTAGCACTTTCAACTCAAAAAAAAAGGCCTCCCAGAATATAGAAAGTGGATGTTCCAAACACATGACTGGAGACAAGGATAACCTTATGTCCATAAGTAAAAGAAAAACAAGAAATGTGATCCTTGAAAATGATGAACCAGGGAAAATCAAGGATAGAGGGATGGTGAGTTTGAGTAATGACAAAGGAGATGCCGAGTATGTTCTGATTGTGGATGGTTTGAAACATAATTTTCTCAATACAAGTCAAAAGTGTGACAAAGGCAGTGAAGAGGTGTTCACATCCAAAGAGTGTAAGGTAAATGTAAACTCAGGACAAGTGGTGAATAAAGGCATAAGGACAATTAATGATGTTGATATTGAATCCTTCCCTGCAAGTAAATAAGAAGACACATATACAATAAAAGAATGTTTAGTTAGCATCTATCCCATGGAACAAGTAGAAGAAGAATCATGTCATAAGATGAAAGTTGAAGTTTTGAAGGTTGAGAATTCAAACACCCAAAGCAAATTCTTAAATATCTCCATGACCTTGGATAAGCTCTTGGATAGTCAGAGATCACCAAATGACAAATCTGGTATTGGATACAACAAGGAAGAAACCAGTACTCCTAAGAAACCTGATACAGGTCCTTCATCTGTGAAAAAGAAAAGTAGGTATGAGAGTGATTCTAGCGGTTTTTTTCTTGTGATTGAATATGGTCATAAAAGCCTTGGATTGTATGCATCATGGAAGAAAAATGAAATTGCAGTAATAGAGATTGATGAGAATCAATGGGGATATCCAAGGGTTGTTTGAAAAGTACGAGCTACAATTATGCAGTGTGTCAGTAGGAAAACAACAACATTTTGTTTTACAAAATTTTATACATGACATCCTGTAGAGATAACAAGAGGAAAGACCTTGTCAAGGAAAGAAAACCTTTTAGGAACAAAGGGGGAAAATAGTCAGAAGCAGAGAGATAACAGTGACAAGGGGATTCATCCAGTTATGACATGAAAAGGTTGATGAAGGAGTCTCAGTAAGAGAGGTGAGAAATATTGAGTATTTTACAGAGGATACAGCAGAAGATGAAGATGAACAGATCGAAGAATCAGAAGGAGAATACTATGGTTTAGATACAAATATTATGCAGGACTCAAATAAGAAAATCCATCATGTCAGGGGGAGTTTGTATTGGTTGAATATCTGATACCTCCGACAAGTACTGCAACAACTCAAGGGGAGCGTGTTTTCTTTGACATTGATGTCAAAGGGGGGGAAAAGAGTCTGGGTGCCTTTGTTGCCATCAATGCCAAAGGGGGAGATTGTTGGTATGTTTTACAGGAAGCGTATTGTTGTCATTGATGGCAAGTACAACAACAACAATGGATTAAGTACAGGAAAAATGTGCCAGGTGGGCACCATAAGTATTTTGGGAAGACGTAGCAGAGCAAGATTGATAAGATCAGAAGAGATAGTGTAGAGGCTTAAGTATAGGAAGAATGTGCCAGGTGGGCACCAGAAGTATTTTGGGAAGATGCAACAAAGAAAGCTCGATGAGATCAGAAGAGATAGTGTAGAGGTTCTTGTTAATTGATGGAAAACAAGCTCGGAAGATATCGTAAGTCTAGGCAGGAGAAGCATGCATATGGAGGACAAATATTAGGTGTTAGATCTGAGAGCGGGGATCGATAGTCATTAGATCCAGGAGAAACTGCACGATATTTAAATTGCAAGGTAAAGTGGGCTTACAAAATCCCGAAAGTAGGAGGATTGTTCATCTTTGTGCAGGACACGTGGTCACAGATTAGCATTTCGCTGACTAAGAAGTCAAAGGAAGGAAGTGCTCTATCCTGTGAAATCGTGAAATGAAAAACCACGACTTAATCTCCATTTCAGAGTTTCTGATACCGAGAGTTGGAGGTGTCAAGGACACTCACGACAAGAATGATGAAATCGCAAAATGTGAAACCACGATTTAATATGAGATGTTGATCAAAGGGAGATCGTGGACCATTGATCTGACTCCGTTTTGGAGTTTCGGATACCGGGAGTTGGAGGTGTCAAGGACACTTAGGACAAGAATGATGAAATTGTGAAATGCAAAACACCGAAATACCTTGAGATCATTTTGTGGTTCGTAACTTGGAGTGTCGAAACACTTCATCATAGAAATGTCGAAACACTAAAATACCTTCAAATCATTTTGGGGTTCGTGACTTGGAGTGTCAAAACACTTCATCACAGAAATGCCGAAATGCCAAAATGAGAAATGCTGAAATACCTTCAGATCATTTCGGGATTAGTGACTTGGAGTGTTGAAACACTTCATCACAGAAATGCCGAAACATCGAAATGCGAAACCACGACTTAATCTGAGGCGTCAATCAAAGGGAGATTGTGGACCGTTGATCAGGCAATATGAAAGCCCGTGAAGGTACGAAATTTTGAAGCACTCTCGTGCTTGGCCCCTGGTCATAGATAGTGGTCACAAGAGAGGAAGAAGCTAGTGGTACTAAACTCCATTTCGGAGTTTCGACGATCGCAACATGAAGATCCGAGACTCTTCATCACACGAATCTTGAAGTTATGAAATGCAAAACGCATCTTGATTAGGCCCATGGTCACAGCCAGTGGGCATATGGAATAAACACAAGACCTTGTGGATTTAATCCAACGGTGTAGGTGAATTTGAATATGATCGGAGGGCTACTGTTGCACTTCATAGTTAATTATTCAGTTACGATTTAGTTATAAGAACCAAATCATGGTTCTTGGACGGTTGGCATTTTAGTTGTTGAAGCGTTGTTGTTATAGGGTTTTGAGGGGTAACTCAAGTGGTAGTAGTGTATAAAAGAAACACACAGTGATTGTGCATGGTTGGTTGTTCTGAATGAAAAATGAGTTGAACTGTAAAGAAGGGAAAATTACAGTATGCACAGTGTGAGACCAACAATATGCGCAGTGTGAGATAAAACTCAGAGATGAGTAACAGATGAGGAATAGACAGAAGCGAGATGTAGTTTTCATTTTTAATCTTGAGAGAGCGAAGTAGAGAAAAAGTGGAGTGGCAGTGAACAACCCAATGAGTAGAACCATGGCATGGTGAAGATCATGCAGAATCATTGCACATATGGCATGCACAAGGTGCACAGAGACTAGGAGAATGGAGAACAAAGAAGAGATGAGGGTAGTTGTTGAGATTGATTCAGGCGTGTAGAAGGAGGTAGTCTGCAGCAGCTGAAATACACAGAAGGGGAATGGTGCATTGAATGGACATGGCGCACAGAGCATAAAAGGTATAAGAATAGAAAGCGCAAGGCATGTGTGCAGGAAGACAGTGAGGCAGACAGAGCAGGGCATTGTAGCAGAACAATGATGAGACTGGTAAGCCATTGATGAAAATTATATCACTGTAATAAGTTTCAGTAGAAAATATTTATATTTAAGGGTGGTTGGAAGGTGCTAGGGAGGACTATTGTTCTCAAAGGTTCAAGTGGGTGCTTGAACACAGGGAGTTATAGCTTCCATCTAGTTGCAACTAGAGAAACGAGGGTGGTAGGGTTGTGCAAGGGAGAACACAGGTTCTCTGATATACAGGTCAGTGCCTGTGTAACTGGAAGTTGGTGCTTCCATCCAGTTTGTGCTGGAACTCTCTGGAAGTTGGTGCTTCCATCCAGTTGGTGTTGGAACACTTAGAAATTTGGTGCTTCCATCCAGTTGGTGCTGGAACTCTTAGGGAGTTGGTGCTTCCTTCTAGTGGGTGCTAGAGAAACCAGGGAGTCGGTGCTTCCTTATAGTGGGTGCTAGAGAATCTAGAGAGCTGGTGCTCTCAGCAAGTAGTAGCTTAAAAAAAAAAGGTTGTAGCCTCATTATGAGTTGGTTCTCATAAGTATGATAATGTACATAATGTAAAGATTACTTATCATATAAACAAGAAGAGGTTTTTACCCTTTATGGGTTTCCTCAGGAAATATCTGTCTCTGTATATCTCATATGTGTGACTGATGTTGAATTTTCTATTGCTTACTTCCCTGCATTATTGTGATCATCATTAAGAGTTATGTAATAAATTTAAAATGAGCATAATTGTTTAAGCTCAGTAACAATTGATTCACCCCCCCCCTCTTAGTTGTCCAACAATTTTCCCTACTTGCCACATCCTTTGAGTATTCAATAAGTTGTTTACCTTTGTGTACTTGATGTATAGATTATTTCAATAGTGGAAAACTCATAATTCTTCTTAGGTAGCCATTTTTTTAGAGTAAATAGAATTCAAACACTTTTGGGCCATGTAGGCCATGCGTCCATGTGAGTACAGGAACGTGCCTACATGAATGCAGGTAATCTCATCCCATTATGAAAATAAAATATCATTTCATGTTCATTCAACATTCAAATTAAAATCTCATTTAATTTTGCAAATAATATTCCCTGTACATTTGAATCAATATTAAATCTTATTCCATTATGTAAATCCTATTCCCTGTAAAAAATGCGTGGAAAAAAAATATTACGGAAAGAGATGAGATCATTTTATGGACACCTATGAGAATTTTATCTAGTAATTTTATAAAAGATTAAAATGTTCATTACCAACATGAAAATGAGAAAAGATGATGTTCTCGCTATCGTATAGGCTTTGTTCATATGAATTTTAAAGTTGGAATATTTCTTCAGTTTAGATCTCTTGCCACACTGGAAATCATGTCCCTCCAATTTTCTCCATGGATGGACCTGTAGAATACTTGGTTGACTGGCTAGCTACAGACACTCATTTAGGATTCAATTTAATTTCCAAAATTCAAAATAAAAACTATAATTATATGTAAGCGCAAAAAAACTCTTAACACTAAATAATTACAATCCCAGATATTTACACCTGATTTGAACCAAGTCTTCAAATAATTAATTGAAAACACTCTTCTTATTTCTGAACAAAGTGTCTCTAACAACCCTCCTATGACTTCAACTCGGATGAAGCAAAATTTTCGGCGCTTTCAATTGAAAAAAACGTAATGCGGTTAGATCAACCAAATACATTTTCATTTTAGTCTCTTTTTAAAAATCTTTTCAAAGAAAGAAAAGTCTTTATTACTTAGGGATATCAGTGTAGTAGCATGTTCAAATCACCAAGAGAAATTTCAATTGCATCATCGTGTAAAAATAAAACTTGATCTTTATTCTCTATAAAGAAGCATAGTTTTATTCCTCAAAGAAGTAGAGTTCTATTCATATTTTGACGAAGATTTTTCCAAAGATGAAGAGAACCTTTTATTGAAGAGAACCCCAAACACGACAGCCCTTGATATCTTATGTATTCGACCAGTCTTCCAAAGCTAATAATATCTTCAATTGTGGTGTGCTTTTAGTCACATAAGAGTGATAATTATGATGCACGTTTGGTTGAGCTCGTCACATGAGAGTGATAATTCTGATGCACGTTGATCCTGTAGAGAATTTACCACAGTGCCCACAATTCCCACATGACCTCTACTTGACTGCAGCAAGACTCACCACGTTTCTCTACCTTCATTTACACGTTTTAAACTTATTTGTGGTAGTGAAAGATGCTAGGTGTGTTGCATGCAGATAAAGAAAACTTGGGTCTTCGATACAATAAAATAGTATTAAACTCCACTACTACTATCTGGTTTGATTGTGACAAGCATTGTTTTGGAAGCATATCTATAATTCAAAATTAGATATCTAACTAATATTGTTTTTATTTTAAAAATTATCATTTCTATGTTTTAAACATTCAAAAATGGGTTTTAATTTTAGTTTAAAAAAAAGTATATATCTTTATTTGGAGATAATATCCATATATTATTGGATTGCAAATCTGATT
>ML779817.1:518857-546313 GCA_009831015.1 Picea engelmannii
TTTCATGGTGCCATGTACACCCATGCCAATTGGTATTTCTATTATTGATATATCTCTACTTTATGAACCATATCGATATGTTTCCTGGGTTTTTTCACGACTAATAGGTAGATATTCCATGTGTCATGTATCAAGGTATCTTTTATGTGTCCTATATTTATAAATTAGAAAGGAAGCAATGTTTTATTATGATGAAATAATATTGAATGATATTTCATATCAACTTTCCAATTATGTGAAGACACAAATATTTTTCATCACCGCTTAGTCAGTAGTAGCTATGGAATATTGTAATGTATTCGAAGGATTACCCACAAGAGGTAATATTGATGCTCAAAATGATTTTATTAAATTTTGGTACATAATATTGTGGAAGCACAAGGAACCATTCCAATTATTTATTTCTTGTCCAATATAGATTTTTTAAAACATTTAGACATATTTTAATCAGAATACCACCAAAAAGAATCACATACGAAAGACGAGGATTTTTTCAGAGGGAAAGGAATTAATGTTTATGATGAAGGCTCTACCTATATAAGGCTATAGGGATTTGAGGGGAGACCTCTTTTTCTTCCCACTTTTTTATGTGATCGGTACTTTGTTTTCGAGGTTTGTAGAAAACACAAAGCATGTCCTTTCTTCTTCAATAAGAATATGAAAAGACATTTTATTTCCCTTCCCTTCAATGTAGTTGACCTAAAAATTAAATGCTTATCCCATATGATAGAATTCTCTGAAATTTTAAATGTATTATACTAGAATTAAGTTGAACCTCTGAAGGGTTTTTATCAAAATGGATTATTTTTCTCTCATTTGTTTTCAATGCAATAAAACATTCTTTTACAAGAATTTCAAAAGGAATTGATGATAATGATCCAAACACCACTAGATAGAAAGATAAGAAGACATGTAATGATCACTTAGTCATGAACATCAACTCGAATACTCATACTAAAAGGAAAGAAACCAAAAAAGAGAATCAATAGAGAAAAACAAAGCAAAGAAGAAAAAATGGAACTAATGCTCAATATTTGTCTACCCGTATTCCACACAAGAGTTCCTCATCTACTCAAAGGATCCAAGAACCCAATATGAGTAAATAAAAGAATAATGAGATATGTGTTAAAGAAAATGACGAAGATAACCCCCCTCAAGTCAATATTGAGAAGGAACATATAGTGCCATATCCCAAGAGGAAAATAAGTACAATCAATAAAGGTTCCTATAATTATGAGCATTCAATATATGTTGTTGAAATGGAAATTGATAATAATAATGTACCTGATTGATTGATGCTACAAATTTCCAAAATTCATTAGTTAGCAGAAGAGTTTTCCTAAGAGGGACTTGTTGACGGGCGAAATTGACCACTCGTCAACTGGAGGAGTGAATCTGGTCTGGGGTTGTCTACTTAACCCAAGATGTTTGGATTAATCCACTTTGACGGGTTTAGCGGCTCCATTGGCCGATCTAAGTCCTAAGAAAATGAAAAACAAAAACTAAAGAAGATAAAATAACTTGGTGAAAAACACTCACTGAAAACTATATACAGATCTAATATATATTTACAGTTTACTAACTAATATTTATAAGCTAAGTCTATTTATTATATGTACAATATATACAAACGGATTTATTTCTAATATATATATAACATTTACAAAATGTGATTTTAATCTAAATCCGTGAAAATCATATATGGATTGATTTATTAAACAACAGCTAAGCTATCATTCAATCTTTTATTTTTATTTTTATTTTTAATGTTTATAAACAAAAAATGGAATAACAAACTGTATAATTGAAAACAGAGATAACAAATGGTAGAATATGTTTAGACTATAGGAAATTTCTGTATTCATTAAACTAATGAAATAAAACTAACAAACTGACATGTTATCGCATCCCATATTCCTCCTGTGTATAACATCCAATCTCGTTGTCTAATGAAGAAAACCCACAACAGATCCTACAAATGCTTCTCGTAAACGTGAAGCAGTAATGATTGAATACGAATGATAGAACTTATAAGAGATATAGTAACAACAATCTTATAATTTCACAAGTGGCCACATTGAGATAAATCCTGCTGTGAAAACTTGTGTATAATTGTTCAACAAATGATGAAGTTAAATCTCTTAATCTCAAGTTTGAGCAGAATAATTACTGTATATTAAATATGGGACATAAAACATGGATATCATATAAAGTTTATCATACCAATCTGCAATAAACCACAATATCTAAAGCAATCACAATCTAATTACAAATCGAAATAATCATAACTTGAATAAAAACACGATATGGAGAAGCTAAAGCTATGCAAATATCATATTCTATTCAAGTCTGTAGATCAGAAATCCATAGTTTTTTCCCCAGGAAGAGATGATCTCAAGTTTACAAAACAACATGCATATATAGGTTTCAGGAACAAAATGTTTCCTGTTGATAACATCCAATCTGTTCCAAAAAATGTGGGGGATGCAACCTCCTAGATTTTACTTGATAGCAAAAACTAACAGCCTGATCTATTAACTAAAAACATAAAGATAGTATGGCTGAGAGATGCCAACAATGCTTCAAATCTCCTTAGAAATCATGAGTTCCTAAAAACAAATAAAAATAAAAAGATTTCAGATGTATTTTCAATTATCAAAACAAGTAATTCAAATTTTTCTAACTAGCTACAGAATCTCACGATTCTGTAGCTAGTTATAATTATAACTAGAATCATATTTTATTCAAGCAATCAAAACAAACTAAAAGGAAATCTATGAAAAAAAATCGTGTATCCTAAATTGAGAAAGACATAATCATACTAAACTTTTAAAAGGATCATACCTCAAATTAAGGGATTCAAACAAATCAAGTAATCTTTGAATTTACTATTGCTATCGTTGCTTCCACGTTCTTAAAAATAATAGACCCTGTGGTTTTTTGGCGTTTGTCTTTGGTTTGAGCTATGGATTCGATTCTGCTATTCTCCTTCGTTAACGAATCCACCTGGTCTTCCAAAGATTTAACCCAAGACTGTAGTAAAGGCACATCCTTGTAATACCTGTTGATCCAGGATCGACATTCATTACAGTGCGACTGTAGAGACTGTGTACTGACAGTATTAACAACTGGAGAATCTTCCATTTGACATGTAGGTTCATCACGGAGTTTAATTCCAAGAAAGAGAGGATTGTCCTTTAGACACGGTGGTAGGTTGGTGACATAATCGTAGGGTCTGTCAGGGAAAAGTCCATATGAATATGGATACTCTTCGGCCAAGAACCTTTCAATCTCTGAATCTGAATCCTCACTTACCTCAATTGCATTTTTTATCTCTGCACAGGGTTTGGGTTTTTTTCGAGCACATTGTGAAACCCAACGAGAAGCCTTTTTACTCTTATAATTAGCATCGACGTTGCCTTTAAGATTTTTCCCTGTAGGTTTTTTAACAGTCTTAACACAACTTTTAGGATACGAATCCGGTTGAGTGTCGAATTGAGTAGAATCAGGGTAGGTCGAGGGTTCCAAATTAGAGACAGGATCACAGGGCATGAGTGAAGGAGGAGAGATGGTAGTCTTCACAAGGGTTTATGCGATAACAGGCTTATCAACCTGTCCCAACTCACTATTACCGAAACCATTTCGTAACACAAAAGCATCCTAGCAATCGTTGTTTAATTGTAACTGATGTTCCATGATAATTTTGATTAAACCATGATGGAATAAACTAGAATCGGATTTCTTCCTTTTAAACCATTTTCCCATCTTGTATAGACTTCTAAGGAGGAAATAAGGCATGTTCAGCGGGAAATCAATAAAGCTCATAAGAAATCGCAGGTGATACAAGAAAACCAACCCAAATCTCCCTTCACATGTAATAAACTATTTCACAATAGCTAACAGATCATTCCATCTAGGTTTTAGAGATGAAATAGGCATACCTCGGTCACAACTGGTAATTTTCCTTGAGGTGAACAACAATGACCAGGGAACCTCTTCAATCTTTGCGTTCTTGAACCAATTTTTCTGCACAGCTGGTAAACCGGTAGCTTGGCTTATAAAATCTTCATTTACCTCAAGTTGCACGTCTCCTATCTTTTCTCTGCAACCGTCGAATTTCAACATGAACTCTTGAGCAACTCTCAGATTGAAACCCTCAAACTTTTCAATAAACAAACGCCAGTCGTTCTTGTCTAAGTCATCTTGGGCGTTGTCAAATGATAACAAGGTTTGAATACCATTAAGCTCAATCCTCACCACAAGAGCCATGGCTAATAGCAGGAAATCAACACGAAAATTGGGGGTAGGGTTTGATAGAAAAAACACAGAGCCATAGCCCTGAACAAAACAATGCTATGACAGTTCGAAATGGTAGGCAGGAGTGTTAATCATCATGCGTGGGAAAGAGGTCGTGAAGCTCGAGGCCATACAGAGTAATAATACCATGTTGTACCTCATATGATACCTTGGGATATGGGTAGTGTAAGGATGCGAGTGCTTGTATACCATAGAGAGCACATATTCATGACTTGATTACAAGGTAAAAGTTTGAAATAAACATTGTGTTAAAAGAATTTTATGAATCAAACCCCATTAATATTAATTGAATATTGATGAGTGGGAGGTTTTTTCACTTATGTAACCAAGGTATGACTAGGAACAAGGAGTTATAAACTAGGAAAACCATCAAGTTCATAGCGAAGGACGATAATTCAACAATAGACCATATGAACAGTTATCCTTTGATCAAAAATCGAAAGCAAGTATGAATTCCAACTGTAAGTTTTCATGCTTACAGTCATGAAAATGAAAATCGAAAGGAATGTATGTAAAAGCGACAAGTGATAAGTGTCGTTTCTCATGACCAGTAATGCAAACATAGAGACCCTGTGTAGGCAGCTTATAAACAATAGAAATTACATTATTGTTGCCAACAGGACTAACTATTTTTTAATAACAAACCTTGACACTATACAATGCGTAGTATAATAAGGAAGATAAAAAATTGCAAATAGAGAATGTTTATGTCCAAAATAAGAAGATAACCAAAAAAATGAACTCAAAGGTTGATGTTTCAGGTGTATGGCCTTGTAGACTCCTCAAGTTACACATTACCATTGGTGATGCTCTAGATCATTCTATTTGATAGCAAGGGATGGAAAATATTAAATTAAAGAAAATAATCAATGAGCTAGAGGACGCCCAAGTCCTAGACCTCTATTTGTAGAACCATTGTTTATCATCATTCTAGATCTACTACCTTAGTTTAGACCCGGCACATCAGCTAGAGTAAGGAGATAAGGTAAGTTGTTAAGTAGGATAAGAACATATGTCACAGATAATATAAATAAGAGACTCAATATCATTTCAAAAGCATGGGAATTCAATTCTTACTTAAGGAACATGCCACAATGGATTGCTTCTCTTGTGGAGTATTTTCAAAAATATTTAGAGGATGACGAATTATTATATGAAAATTATTTAAGCAATTTTGTGTCATGATTATAAATATTGAGTGATTTCAATAGAAAACAACAAGATTTTCCTTCCAATCATAAAATAAAACAAGTAAAGGTTGGTTGGTTTGTGAGAATACAAATGTTGTGGGAATTGATTACCAATTGTAAAAGGATTGATGATAAAAGAAGTGATTCATTTCTCAAATCACTTGAAATATTAAAGGAAATTAAAGGCCCACAATTAATAAGAGATTACATGCTAATAACCAAGGAAAAATTAGAAATAGATTTAAACATAATCAAAGCCCTGTGGAGTAGTGATTTTGAAATCCTCACTAATTTTTTGGAGGAAATTAAAAAATGGTGAGTTAGATTTGTGAACAGTAATGAAGACCATATGGCATCAGTTTAGTAGTTACACTCTGAATTTAGAGTAATGGAGGATGAAATATTTTCACTGTGAGTAATCTTGGACATAATGGTCCCACCTTTCAAGGAATATATCAAAGAGTGGGGCACCCAAGTATTCATTAAAACAAATAACCAATCTTGAGTAACTATCAAGAAGTAGTTGCTCCATAAAAGTTTGAATTCCAATTATATATATATATATATATATATATATATATATATATATCAAGGCCCAAGAAAGGAAGAGAGAGGAAGAGAGATCCATCCATAAGTCCACTTCAATTTTTGTGAGTACGTTCTTTTTCGAATAATTTCCCTTTCGTCCCAATATTTGATCATCCAACTTCATAGGTTTACTTTTTACTTATAAAGTCGATCTTTGATTGCATTTATTTTCTTCGTCCAAGTTACCCTTTTATGTATGAGAATATTTATAGGTATTTAGGGGGGTATAAAAGGTCTATCTAGTAAAAATAAGGGTTTTTATTATTGGAAATATGTATTGGAAGGGGGCTCCAACAAAATGAGTTTTGGAGGTATTTGTTAATATCTAGTAAAAATAGGAGTATTCTATAATATCCTATAAATGAACATGTTATGTCAAAGGTTCACAGAGTGAAGACCCTGTGGGAGCCCCATCCCAGTCCATTTGAATGAAAACATTCCTTTTATCATTTAAGTATCAGGATTATTATGTTTTTTTATAGACCAACATTCTATTCGAACTTGAACATCAATTTGTAGTAGTTTTTACTCTTGCATAGAGCTATTCTAGGAGTTCATTGATTTTGTGATTTATGAATTTTATATAAGAATGAGATATTGATTGTGTTTCTCCTATGAATATTATGATACTAAATGAAAGAAATCATTTAAAGAACTCTAATTTTTGGATCACCAATCTATTTTATGTCTTATGAGTCTTGTTGGAGAAATTTCTATTTTCGACACACTAGTTCAGTGGGAGTTAACTAACTAGTTCTATTTTAGACTTTCTATTTTTACCATCACTATTATGCATGCACGCATTCCTAAGGAAAGCTAACTGCTTGATTGGTTTTCTTAATTATGGAATTTGTTTCCCTATATATGAGTGTATTCCACTCATTCATTGTAATATATTGATCATGATCTATGTATCAATCATCAACTCATTGGAGTAGTGTAAATATATTTTCTCATTCTTCCATATTGAATCTCTCTTCCTTTATTGATAATCTTTGTTTGTACTTGATTTATCTAGATATCCTGTGTAGGTTTCCATGAAACACCGACATGGTATCAGAGTTATGTTGGTTGGATCAAGCCAAACAAGCCAAAGAATAAGGAAAATCGGGGTTTCGGCGAGCTAAATCCATGGTCATACATTTCAGTAGTTAATCCTCCCAAAATATTACGTTTTTTAGGAAACAACCTGCACGGAAAGTAAATCGACCCATTATGGAAGTGGGTTTCCAATCGTTTGATGCGACTCTTCACAGTTTTATCAGAAGGTAAGACACAAGATAACCTAATGAAACTGATACGAATCTGTGGTCGCACCTTTCAACAGTGATTTCTCCCAAAATATTAAGTTTTTAAGGAAACAACCCACGCAAAAAGTAAATCAACCCATTTTGGAAGTAGGTTTTCAACCGTTTTGTGAGATGCCTCACCATTTGCTCAAAAAGTAAGTTGCAAGGTCATCTATTGAAACTGATACGAATTTTCACTTAAAGTGCCCTTTCTGCCGTGATTTCTTAATTTTTTACTTGTAGATTGAGAGTAATTTTTTAGGGGTTATTAGAAATAGTGGGAGATATGAATATGACAACTATTATACAATCAAACTTGGTGGTAATCCTCACACCATAAAATTATTTTGATTGGAATCCCAAGGAAAAATTCCAACTCATAAGGAAATGAGTGTATAATTTGACGATGACGACATAAACAGAACCTACATCAATGATTGAGAATATGAGATAGGCAAACCGTAAGGATGACGCCACAAGACTACTTCTTGAGTTAATCTCCATTGATTTATGGTTTCATGTTGTTGCATGCAAGAATCCAAACGAGATCCAGACCACCCTGGAAGGACTCTTTGAAAAGAAGGATAAGATGCGAGGTCATATGCTTGAGGTAGAGTTGAATACCTTAGAACCTAAAACTTTTGATAATATACAATATCTTTTTACTAAATTTAAATCCTTTCTATTGAACTTGGGTGAATGTGGTATTGATAATTCTACACAAGAGAAACAACTTATTCTAACAATCTTGGCCAGGCTAGGACTAGAATACACTATATATGTCTCCAATTTCCATTCTGGCAAATGCCTTTTTGGAACA
Source organism: Picea engelmannii (assembly GCA_009831015.1). Taxonomy (NCBI): domain Eukaryota; kingdom Viridiplantae; phylum Streptophyta; class Pinopsida; order Pinales; family Pinaceae; genus Picea; species Picea engelmannii. The sequence goes on from ML779817.1 coordinate 527,062, forward strand.
AATTGAAAAATGCCTACGGTAGTTTAGTTCATTGAGTCTCTTACACAAGAGAAAAAAAAAATCATACAAATGGGCCTCATGAAAGATCCCAAAGCACATGCACTCACCATGCATAATGGAAAAAGGTCATCCAAACAGAATGGGAAGAAGGGATATTCCAAACCCTTTAATGATTCTTCAGGTTCCAAAGACTCTTCAGATTCCAAGAATAAGAAGAAGGGAAAGAAGTTCACTTACTCCAATAAACCAAATCATGAAGAATCCACATGCATGAAGAAACAAATTGATCTTATGGCACAGACACTTCAGTATAACAACCTTGGAAACTTCATTCCAGAGGGAGCCAAGAAGAAGAAGGAAGAAGATCCTTCTCCTAAGAAAGGTAATCATCATTCTCTAGTTTCAATTAATTCCTCATCTGATTCATGGATTATACATTCTGGTGCATCCCATCATATGGAAGTGAAAGATGAAGTTTTCTCTTCCTTGAGTCCATGCTCAAGATCCCCTATTCTCATGGGGGATGATACTCCAGTAGCAGTAGAAGGAGAAGGGAGAGTGGAACTCTACAATGGGAGTTCTTAGAATGTTTTACATGTTCCAAAGCTTTCTATGAATTTGCTCTCAGTTTATCAGATCGCTTAGAAAGGTAAAAAGGTTGAATTTACATCAGATTCAGTTTCAGTAATTGACATGCATGACAATTCCATTATTGAAATTGGTGAGGTGGATCACAAGTTAAGGTTGTATAAATTCACTAATTTTTCAGACGATGAGTCCTCTTTTCTACTTACACATAAGGAGACTACTTTGCATGAATCTCCAGTGCAACATGCAAATACTCTTGTGATTCCATCAGTTTCAGACATCAAAGATGATTCCATACACTCAGATTTTGTACATGGAAATAAGCAGAAAATACAGCCAAATAAAAATCCATCGTCAAAGCTTCAGCAGATGCCCAAGAAGGCACATACCACACTTCAGGAAGTAGGTAACCTTGTAGGGAATCCATTGGATTCGAGGATGGATTGATCTCAGGATGATGATCCTTCTCATGTACTTTCAGCTTCAGTACCTGCGATGCCCATACATTGCTATATGGTTCAATCTATTGATCCACAGAACTAAAATAGGGTTGTGAGAAATCCATTATGGAAAGAAGCCATGTATAAGGAGTATGACTCACTCCTATAGAACCAGACTTGGAATCTGGTTCCACTTCCACCAAAAAGGAATATTTTCAGGTGCAGATGGGTCCATAGGATCAAGAGGTACAAGGCCCGACAGGTTGCCAAAGGAATTCATCAGATCCATAAATATTTCTACATCTTCACGAATACTTTTAGTGAGAAGAAGTTTCAAACTTTGCAGGATCCTCTTGCAGTGAAGAAAACCGTTGCCTAGAAACTACCATTTTCTTCTTTTGATACAATATCTTTTGAGGGGGGGTTTTGTTCCCACGTGGTTTTCCCTGTTTCCTCATTTTTTCAGTGTTCATTAGTTGCATTTAAAATGTCCTAGTAGCCGGGACTCATTTTTTACTCTATACTGATGTTCAGGGGGGTGTTGGAGAAATTTCTATTTTCGACACACTAGTTCAGTGGGAGTTAACTTACTAGTTATATTTTATACTTTCTATTTTTACCATCACTATTATGCATGCATGCATTCCTAAGGAAATCTAACTACTTGATTCCTTTTCTTAATTATGGAATATTTTTCCCTATATATGAGTGTATTCCAATTCATTGTAATATATTGATCATGATCTATGTATCAATCATCATCTCATTGGAGTAGTGTGAATATATTTTCTCATTCTTCCATATTGAGTCTCTCCTCCTTTCTTGATAAGATTTGTTTGTACTTGTTTTAGCTAGATCTCCTATGCAGGTTTTCATGAAACACTGACAAGTCTTTCTTCAATTGTTTTTCCTAATTACTCAAATGAATGGATTTGATGGAATGGATGCATTTATTTTGTATATTTTAAGTTAGTTTATTATTATTTTGTTATGATTTATTTTCTATACTTTAAGTTGTTTTACTACATATTCCACTCATAGGTGTAGATGATATGAATGTTTAATATATTGAATAAGTGAATCGAAAATATGAGTTGGAAAGAGGAGTACCATATCTATAAAAATATATAGGGGATGTTAAAGAGCTTCCTTAAGTATACCCTATGTGGTTGAATCTTTTTCCTAAAAGGAAAATACATCAACAATAGGGTACTTGCATATGTTTGCTTACTTTCATGTATATATTAATCAATTTAGGTGGACTATGTTTACTAGTAATGTGTCAAATACATATATACAATGCATTCAATAGTAAAGATTGTCATTGTGACCTTTTATAAATTTGAGAATTAGTTTAAGACACAGTCCATCTACAAATTTATATATAAACTATACCATTCAATTTAAGACAAAAATAATTTCAATGAAACATATCCTTCAATTAAACATCATATTAAAAAATAGATCTCATTTCAATAAAATAGAACTTTCGGTTACACATCATAGAATGAGGATTGGTTTAATATTTAAAAATTAATATAATGTTAATAAATTATATCATTCAATTTAAAAAATATATCATTTTTTTAAGTAAAAAAGAGGGTGGATCCTTTATATTATATCATAGAAAAAATATACATCTGTCCTTGGGCTGCCAGCTATTCCGACAAAAAGAGGAAACCGGAACAGATGGCAGCCCGAGATAACCATTTCAAAAAGAAGCAAACCGCCATCTCCCCTACCGGGAGGAAACCAGGACAAGTGGCGGTCTATAATACGCAGAATTGTCCATGACAACTGAAACTGAAAAGAAACTAAACATTAAAGAAGAGTTTAAACAGACATAAAACCCAACCAAAGTTGAGTAACTAACCAAAACCAGAGGGAAAATATAGCCACACTATTACCCGTTGAGGTCTTCATTGTCGAGGTCTTCACTAGGCATATCGTTCCTAACAGGCAGGGCATAGAGTCTTGTGCACGTTGGACATCTTTACTTTGTTGGCGCATTGCAAAAATATTCATAGAGAATGTATATGTGTTTCCTCATGAGGGTGCCACGGTAGGCCTCAAATTAAGCACCAAATCAAAATGATCTAGGTGGAAGAAGGGTGGAGGGACACGCCATTGATCCGAGGGTGTTGGAATAGGAGGTGGCGCGAGGACTGCACCACCCTACTTCGACGTGCGCCGATCCTCTGCCTCATTTTTTGCAACCCACGTTCCATCCTTCACTCCTTCCTGGTGTCCTATTGTCGCTCTCCACTCCTCAACCCCACCCTCTGCTCCCATCCCTGTACTCTAGGGTTCATGCTCTGATACTGTGAGTGGAGCGAGATCCCTCGAGAGTATGTCATTCTGGGCCATTTGTTGGTACTCGTTCAGAAGAGCATGTCCTCATTGGTGAGGCCATGGTGCTTACATTATGGTGAGTCATTATACCAACCCGAATTTCATCCCCAAGGAGGCTAGTTGGGGGCTGCCAATTTTTTGGCACCGTGAAGAGCATGTCCTCTAGAGGGAGCTGGATGGCCTCTTCCGTGATGACCTCCTCCACAAAAACTGCTAGAGGTGACCAAGACATCCTTTCACTTTCATCTCTGTGAGAAAGCTGATATTTCTGGGTGCAAGCAATTGAGAGCGCTCTCTCAAGTTTTTGCAGTTGTTTCTTCCTTGCAACCATGATGTACCAAGCTGGGATGTGACATGGATTTCCACAATCCCGGGGCATCGAGAGGATGAAGCCAATGGAGAAATTAAAGTGGATGCAATAATGGCCACTCCCAAGCTCTAGACTATGAGCCTGGTGCAGGCCAAAAATGAAATGAGGAAGGTAGATGCAGTGGTGGATAATAACCGAAATGTGCGATGAGACGAATTCCATGATCGCCTCCCTAGAATTGAACTCGATGGTTGACTTGATGTTCGTGTGAGCGAAAAGTCCCATGGATGCTGGCTTGCAGTTATGGTTGGCTCCCATTCTTAATGTCAATGGGATGGGAGCCAACCATACTTATTTATGGCCTGGCCAGGCCCTGTGGGATGTGGCACTTGAGTGCTCTGTGTCACCCCATTCGAGGTTGGGGAGTCCCTGTTGGCTAATTTTGGGCATCGATCTGAGAGTTCAGAGTGAGGTGAAGTTAGGGAATTCCTGTGAATCTGCTCAATCATGGTGGCCACTCCTTCATTTTCCAGGAAATCTAGGACTTTGTTTGCGTCCCTTTTTACACGAGAAGGGATGATGGCGAGGTTGGGTCGTAGGAGGGAACCGAAGTCCTCCAAGAGTCCTGAGAGTCTCCAGCTGGGTGAGATTTCCAAGGGGTGTTCTCCATGAAGGATTTTGGTTATGAGCTAGATGATGATTTGGAAGTCCCCTTCCGCAATGAGCTTATTGAAGTGGTGCTCTATGGCTAGCTTGATTCCTCTTAGGATTCTCAATAACTCGACTTCATTGTGAGTGTTGGATCCTAGAAAGCCTTCTATTAGGTTGGTGATTTCTCCATTTGAGTTCCTGAGGACTGCCCCGAAGCCCGCTAGACATAGATTCCCTTTTGAAGCCCCGTCAAAATTGTTTTTTATGAAACCAATTAGTGGGGGGGTCCAGGTTGTTGGGCTACTGAGGCGGTTAGTGAGTGTTGTAGAATGGGGGATGTCAGCCAGACTAAGGTGTCAGTTGTGAAGTACAACCTATTCACCCAGGCTACATTTTAAGTCCTCATTTTTTCAATGCCTTCTCTTGATCATTTCCTGAATTAGCTTCATGATTCTTTCCCAGGTTGAGGTGGGAGGTGAGGCTTTTGATTGGAAAATTATTTTTTTTCTTTCCTTCCAAATCTGCCAGAAGGTGAAGCCTGAAAGTATCTACCAGATGCGAGCGAGAATGGGATTCTGATAAGTGAGAGAGTCCCAATTTTTTATGGTGTCTCTAATGTTGTTTATGTTTCTATTGGAGTGATGTATTAGTTGAGACCCCATATCCCATAGATTTTGACTATAGTGGAAATTGTTAAATATGTGCTCCATTGTTTCCTCTTGTTGTTGGCATAAGTGGAAAATTTAAGGTTCGATGAAGCCTCTCTTTTTGAGATTGTCCCAGGTAAGGATGCGGTTTTGAACTGTCAGCTAGAGGAATATGGACACTTTTGGCCAAAGTGTCGAGTTCCAGATATTTCTCCAAATAACCTCCTTATCCTGTTCTTGATGGTTCCCCTGCAGGTAGTAAGCTTCTTTTACCGACACATTTCCCATTGTGGAGTGTCCCCATATAAGAATATCCGGGCCTGTTCTAGTGGGGATTTTTCTTTAGTGTGCGCAGGTTTTCCATGCCTGGATATTTGTTTCCCCTGGGGGTTGTAGTTATGAGTGATCCTTCTTCCAGGTGCACAATGGAGGGTTCCTGCGGGGCATTCTCCAAAGATTCTTAACCCATATGAAAGTGTTGGGTGGCAGTGCATGTCGAAGGGGGTTAAGATCATCAAGATCAGCCAGGGGGGGCTGCTGCCACCATGAGTCATGCCAGAATAGTGCACTTTCCCCATCCCTGATCTCCTAGAAAGCATGTCTTTTAACTAGATGCTTGTTGAGCCATGCAATGTTCCAAATGTTGGAACCCTGAATCTGATCATTAAATATAATTAGTTGATCAGTGGGTGTGGCATAGGGATACTTTTTCTTCCAAATTTGCACCCAGATTTCTAAAGGGTTCTTAAGCCATGACCACCAAAGTTTGGCTCCCATGACTTGGTTGAGATTTCCTGGGTCACAGAGCCCTAATCCCCCAAGGGTTTTTGGCTTGCAAAGCTTATCCCATCCCACTAAAGGAAAATTCTTGTCGGTCTAGTGTCCATTCCATAAGTGGTTGCTTTTTATGTTCCTGATGGCAAAAATAACTAACTCCGGTGCTACAAGGGCAGTGAAAAGGTAGGTTGGCGGGGATTGTAGGATCAAATTAAGAAGCACCATTCGAGCTGTAATATCAAGATTTTTGAAGGTCCAGTTGTTGAGTCTATTGGATATGGAGAGTAGTAGACTGTCCCAAGAAATGGAGCACGTAGGCACCCCTATGAGGGGTATGCTGAGATAACTGGACATAAGAGAACTCTTAGGTACACCTAGGAGGAGGGAGATGTGTTTTTGGATCGCTACCGGCATGTTGAAGAAGTAGAGTTTGTATTTTTCAAGGTTGAGGTCCATTCTTGAAGAGTTAGTGAAGTCAGTGAGAATGGATTTGAGTTTGTTGTCTTCTCAGATAGTAGGTGTGTTCAGGAGGAGGGTATCATCAACAAACTGGCTATGTGAAGGGGATGGTTGTAGCTTATGTAGGGGAAGGCCTTTGATGGTTCCTTCGATGACCAAGACTTTGAGGTAGTGTCTGAGGACTTCTGCCATTAATACAAAGAGGAAGGGAGAAAGCGGGTCTCCCTAACGAATTCCTCTAGAAGGGGAAAAGGGCTGAGAGGGCACTCCATTGACCAGTATGGAAAAAAAGGCTGAAGAGGTGAGCTTCAAGATCCAATTCACCCAATGTTTGTCAAATAAAAATGATTCTAACATAGACCTCATGTACTACAAATTGATTCTATCAAAGGCTTTTGAGAGGTCAAGTTTGATAACCATACCTAGGGTTTTGGTTGTCTTTAGCGAGTGTATGACCTCATGAGATAGGATGACATTGTCCATGATTTTCCTTCCTTCCATGTAGCCTTCTTGTTCCTAGAAGATTACAAAGGGTAGAATTGGCTTGAGACAAGTGGCTATGACTTTGGTGATGAATTTGTATATGACATTGCATAGGGAAATCAATCGGTACTATTTTGGATGAGTGACTCGCTCCTCTTTCGAGATGAGGGTGAGGAAGGTGGAATTGAGGGATGAAAGGACTTGACCTAAGGTTCTATATTCATCAACGACCTGCCAGACTTCTTCCCTAATGTCCCAACAGTGATGAAAGAAGTCTGTGGTGAAGCCATCTAGGCCTCGCGCTTTTCCTGGGGCCATTTATTTAACTGCATGGTCCACTTCTTCTTGAGTGATGGGCCTCATTAAGGCTTTGTTCTACTCCTAAGTCACCGGGGTGGGTATGTGCCTAGTTATTTTCTCAATTTTTTCCTTCCTATCAACATTGGTTTCTGTTAGAAGTTCTTTGTAGTAGTTGGTAAGATCCTCGACAATCTAGTTGTGCTCTTGTATGGGATTACCTTGAGCGTCCTCTAGCTGAGTTATCATGTTTATATATATTCTATCCGCCATATCTCTGAGGAAGAACTTGATGTTCCTCTTGCCTTCTTTGAGCCATTGCACACTAGATTTATGACCCCAAAGGATTTCTTATTGCTTGTTTCATTCTTTTAACTCCGCTTGAAGCTCCTTCTCTTCCTTCATTAGTTATGTGATTCTGATTCCTGCTATGAAGGTTTTTTGTAAAGTTTTCAACTTGTTCTCTATTTCCTGTGTTCGTTGAAGTATATTCCCAAAATTTGTTTGATTCCAAAGCTTCACGTGTTGCTTGATATTTTTGAGGCACTGCTGAAACTTGTACATGCAGGTCTCATATTCTATTTCTGCTTGGTTCCACCAGGACTTTATGAGCCTGTGGAAGTCAGGGTGGGAGAGCCAAAATTTCTCAAATCTGAAAGGTTTGAGTTTTGTTGTTACTCTTGTGTCCAGGCTGAGTGAGACAGGCCAGTGATCTGAGCCTGCTCGTGGAAGAATGTTGGCTTCTATGGAGGGATCCTCCGTAGGTAGGGCTTCCATGACTAGGAACCAATATAGTCGGCAAGCAATCTGCTGATGACCCAATTTTCGATTGGACTAGGTGAAGATGCCATTCCGAGCCTCTGCATCTACTAGATTTAACTAATCAATGAGGTTTTTGAATTTACCATTTTCTTTCTCCAGTGTTTTTGTGCCACTAGTTTTATCCTCTAGAGTAAGTATCATGTTGAAGTCTCCTCCCAACACCTAGTTGGGTGTACTCAGAAGTGGTTTAATGAATTTTATCCTCTTCAAGAAGCTCTCTTTGTCCTACGGAATTTGGTTTCCATTGACATTTGTGATAGCCCCTTCCTTGGTCAATCCTATGGTTGTGAAGTATGTTGGTATCGTACCAACAATAGAGAAGGGTTGGTCCATTGTGACAGTTATAGGATTCCATCAGATTCCTAATCCGCCAAACGCATCGGTGGAGTCGGTGTGTATGGACTCACACCCTGACCAACATCAATGGAAGATAGTTTATGCCTCTGCTCCAACACACTTTGTCTCTTGTAGTAGGAGCACATCTGGATTTTCTTCTTTTATACAGTCTCAAAGAGCCCTGTGCTTGGATCTTCCATTGAGTCCCTGGATGTTCCAAGTTATGACTTTTATCATGATGATTGGGGAGGTGGGTGAAGGTATCCCTCTAAGAGCTTGTGGATCTGGCCTGATTTGAGCATGAATTTCCCTACCTCTTTGATGAGCTGGTGGGAAGATTTTCATCCCCGTCTTTTGCCTTCCCCTAGAGCACGTTTTGAGTCTCTTTCTGGATCTGCGGATATGCCCAATCGTGTTGTAGATCCAGTTGTGGAATCTAGAAAAACTTTATGAACTTTACTGAGATGTTATACATGTATGGTTTGTAGATCCTTCTAGTTAAAATCTTCCTCTAACTTTTCTAGATCAATATCCACTAGGTCTTGTTCGTCTAGCCGCATCAATGTATCCCCTATTCCCTTGGTGTGTCACCTTGGTGATCTTATTTACTTTTGGTAGCTGAGTGTGTGGCCTGAATTTTTCCTTTATGTTGGATCTTTTCTTTGTGAGGATCTTGGATCTCATCCTCTTATAGTAATTGATTCAAGATATCATATGAGTTCTTAGTGATAGTCTTTGGGGCACTTTCTGGGTTCTGCTTCTTGTGTGGGTTTCTTTTTCGATCTGTAACTGTGGTGAAGCCATCTTTCTTCTTTTTCTCTCCAGTGTTGGGTGCATGGGCATTCAGGGGGAAATCTCGAAAAAGGTGGCCATGATAATGACATTTTTTGGAATGAAAGGAAATGTGCTCATAGTCGATGGTTTGGCTCCAATATTCATCCTGATATTCTAGGGTTGCTGAACCTACTAGTTCTTTTGAGATATCCATGTATACACAGATCCTTGCATAAGAGGTGTATTTTATATGTTTTGTGGGTTTCAATGATTTGAAATATCTTCCCACGGTATTTCCTATTCCCATAATTATATCTTCTATTCAGAACTCCTATGGCAAGGAGTAGAGCCTAATCCAGATGGGGGCCATTGTAAAGTATTCCTTTTCTAGACTAAAGCGGTCTATCGAGAATCACAAGAATAGCCCGACCGATTTGTAGAAGTACGACCCATTGTTAAATATTTTGTCCTTGTCTTCTAGGTTGTAAAGGATGATTGTGAAGAACCCTTTAGATCTGAGTTGAACCTTGTAGTCTCCCTTAGGGTTCCACCAATATTTGATCCAGTGAGTTAAATCTCATTCAGAGGGCTAGAGTCCTAAGAAATTGTCGATTAAGGCATGTTCCCTCATGAACTAGGTGTGTTTTCCTACCCTTGTAGAAATAATGAGATATCTGGTGGTTTCTTTTGACTGAGGGATACACTTACCAGGTTCCCATCTGCGATATTCCTTTGGATGAGATGTGCTTGGCTCCACATCCATTTCTTTTCTAAGTCCTTGTTATCTGGTTAGGAGTTTCTCTCTAAAGTGATGCAACGACTCAAAGGTGCGTCGTTTGGACCTTGTTCCTACTCTGTCGTTGGTCGTGACATTTTTGTACGAGGGGGGTTTCCCCCCCACCCTCTAGACTCATTATGTTCACACAGTCGTAGGGAGTTGGATTGTCCCAGTGCAGATAATGCAACAAGTACTGTCAATGGTGTCAGAGAAAGCAGAGAGTCACAAAGTGATTGCTACAAGGATTTTCCTTACCTGCATCTGCAAATAACTTTCAATCAAAAAAACTTATATCATTTTAATAAAACTAAACATTTAATTAATCATATAATGAGCATTGGTTTTCTCTTTAGAGCGACATCTAATGTAAATTTGTTAGGCATGATTTAAAAAATATATCAAATCAATTGAATATATCTCATTTCAATAAAAAAAATGCTCAATTGAACAATTTATATTAAACAAAACGATTTATTTAAATACGAAAATGATTCATTCCATAAAAAATTGATCATTCCAATAAAAAAAGTCATTCAAATTTTAAACAACACGAACTATTGAGAAAAATCATATATTTAAGTTATCTAGAAAATACACAACAAATCAAGTAGATGATGTGTTCTTAATGCTAAATATCATAATGGAATGTTATTTAGAAAAAACATTGTAATGGATTTAGCCATCCTTGATTATTAGTTCACAAAATTCCTTCATTATTTCCCATCTTTTGACCTTTGATTTTTTCTTTGTTATGATTTCTATCAACATTATGTTAGAAATGTAGACTAGATGGCTATATTAGCATCTTATAACGTCTAGCTAAAATTCTTCAAGATAAATATGGTTCTCAATTTCATGGGTTTGTCGAAAGAAATAACCTTTTAATATAATAGATCAATTTTCATATATAAATTCATTATCAACATAGTCTTCTATTTATTTTCACTTTCCCTTCATGCAATGCATCAAATATTATTTCAATTTCATTTTAGTTTTCAGTGTTGCAACCAAAATCAAAACATCTCCTTCATATAAGACCATGCTAAATTTATCCTCATTAGCAAAAATATCATGTTTAATGGACACATATGTATGCATAGTTTTTAAATTGTATACAACAATAAGAAATGAAATATTACACTTTTGGTGAAATTTTACGTTATCTAACAAGATCAAACCTTCCCTTCCCTTATCTACTGGTGGTGCAGGCAGAGATTTAGTCACAATCCCATCAATTAATTAATATTAATACCTTGTAGTAGGCAAAGCATATTCGTGTTAGACCCAAATGCAGTGGTAATAACAATTACAAATATGGATGCGGGGCTATCAAAACTCTATCACCATCAATGGATATCATGGTTTCCTTTAATTTTGTATCCTCCAAGGTTGTAAGTGGAACTTTACCCTTTTGATTAATCTATATTTTCCAAAACTTTTACACAATGGCCAATAATTTTTCCACATACCTCTATGGAATCTACATCATCTAACCAAATTGGGAAAAAACATGATTTATAATTCCTTCTATAAAATGTACATACATTTTCTAGGATGGAAGGAGAAGGAGAGATTGTCTTTGTCCCTGGAGGGAAAGCTGAAACTACGTATTATTGGAACCTATTTCTGGCCACTAATAATAAAGTCGAAGCATATGCATTATTACTTCTCACTATTTTCATAGGTAAGAGCATTCATAAAATCATTATCCAAGGGAACTTGAAAAAAAAAATTGAACTCTTCCTAGTGATGTGATGTTAAACTCCATTTTCTTCAAAATTCAAAGCATCTTCCAGGATTTTGACATCACAGAACCATTTCACATCCTTCGTGAGCTCAACACTCTTGTGGATCAACATGCTAATTAAGACATATAGAGTAAAATGGGTAACAGGTTGATCAATGGGACCTTGGGATTTAATCCCATTCCTTAAATCCACCCTCCATCTAAATTCCCCTCACCTCATCCCACCTCATAACTACCACTTGTCAGACTCACTTCATGTGTCAGAGCTTCCTCCCATCTCCACAATTTATTAATCCTCATTCATACCTCAAACAAACACTCTCTTCATAGTTCGTTGCTTGTGTATCTGGTATGGGTACACTTTCCATGCATGCAATGGAACATTTCAACAATCATTAGGGTGAGTGGTCACAACTATTCAAGGGACAAGTTGTTATGGATCTTTTATTATGTGTGAATATAGGTTTACCTAGATTTTTTTGTGTTTCATGCACAACATTTGGTCATGTAGTTATTCTGTTATGCTTTCAAATGAAAGATTGTGCCCTACCAATGTTGTTTTCCAAGTTCCCTTATATATGTATTCTCTACATGGTACATCATTAGTGCTCATGCTCGGGTGCGTAGCTCTCTCAACTAGAGTAGGAAGTCGATGACCTCTAAAATTTCATCCAGGAAATTCATGCATGTTTGAGTTGTCTTTCAACTCAAATTCTCTTGAATCTTGAGATAATTGTCCAACATAGGTAATATCTTCACAAGTTCCAAGATGAATGATGTATCGCTAACAAATAACAATTAGAGGATGTCCATTCCATATTTACTCAACCAAATAGTAACATAATTAAAGAACTAACAATAACTGTGACCTCGAAACGAGAACTCTAACACAAAAAATCTATATTTTTGTGTCAAAAACACCAAAATCAACCTTTGTTTCAAACATAGGTGCTACTAGTAGCACCCGTTTTGGAGGGGTGGTTAAAATTATGACTTTGTTTGAAATTGTGGCATTGACAACCAATACCATTGCAGAAAATTGACTCTTGAATCAAAACATGATCCCTCCAATAGCACCAATTTTATTTTTGGAGTGAAAATTATGAACTAACTGAAAATGTGTCATTAACCATTGGTACGATTTAAAACAAATAGCTAAAATCTAATCCTAAATCAACTTGAAATTTTTTTATTAATTAAATTTTTATTTTAGATTAAAAATTAAACAAATTGAAAAAAAAGCTTTGTAAACAAGATTAATTTTTTTTTTACATAAACCAAATTAAAAAATAAAAGATAAATAAATAAATGAAAAACAACATAAACCTTGAAAATAAATTGAATTTTATATAAAAAAAAAAACCCTTAAATTATTTATTTATTTATTTTTCACTCTAAACTATAACCAATTTTTTTTTAATGAGAATTAAAAAATAATAATAATAATAATCAAAATTAATAACAACAAACCTAAAAGTTTTGTGCACGGCGTTAGGGTTTCCACCCAGAGTCCCTCTGTGTGTATCGCTCTGAATACCTTATCCGACCATGGAGGTCAAGGAAGGGGGGCCTCATGGCCCCTCTTACAGTACAGTCACTGCCCCTGAGCTGGGAAACAACCATTTCAAAAGACCACCCTTTGAGCTTCCAACGGAAATGAGAAACATCCTTTGGGAGGAATATTCACCGAAGGAAAACCCCATGGAGATAGACCCTTAAACAAACCATCCAAAAGAGGCTCGCACTTTGGAACCTAGTAAATGCATCCCATAGGCTCCTACTACTCCCAAATATGTCATCAACTCACCAAGAATATAAGATTAGAAGCAATATATGAAAGATTTCTCCCTAGTGGGAAAGATTTTTTGCCTATGGCCATCAGATAGAGATCTAGTGAAGTGGATTCAACAATGGTTGAAGCCCAAATGTCACTATGACCTTAAAATCAGTTCAAAAGGCTTCTTAACCATCATTCTACACAACTTAGAAGACATAAGATTTTTTTTTAAGGAGGCCCTTACTTTTATAACTCGGCAAGACTCTTCCTTTGATTCTAGATGGAGAAGTTTAGTCCAAAGAAGGAAGACTTCACACATGCTCCAGTATGGTTGAGACTGTACTCCCTACCCCAGGAATTTTGGCTGGAGGAAATACTAGCATGCATTGGAAATACGATTGGAATGTATGTCAAAGCCTCAGAATCCACAAAACAACGAAGGTACACTCCTTATGCCCATATTTGTGTTTATTTAAATATCTCCAAACCCATACCTAGAGGCATAAAATTAGACTATCAGGATGAAGAATGGTCCCAAACCTTGGACTACGATCATATTCCCTTCTGCTGCCGGAAGTGTCATGGACATGGCCATCTCTTTCATGAGCCCCCTTAATAACTCCAACAAAAACAATCCAGAGGATCCTAACAAAAACAAAGACGATTACACCCAAGTAATAGGCCATCACTGGAAACCAACTAGCAAGGCACCTCCCCAAGCCCCCTCTGGACCCTCAACCAGTAACTCCTTCGAATCCCTCCAACAAATCCCATAAAATCACCTCAACCCCTCCACCCCCCCCTCCAAACCCATCTCCCTTAGAGAAAGCTAAATACAACCAAGGAACTATCCCACCTAATCCCACAAACCCCCAAATCCCCACATCAAAAACCTTCCCCCCACCCGTGAATCTAAGACTGGAAATCAGAGACCTTGACATAGATCCGGAAGATCAGGAACTTGCGGGAATAGATTTGGTACACCTGGAACAAGCCTACCATAAACAAGAGTTATATACCATCCCAGAGGATCAATTACGTAAAGTGCACAAAGTCTTCCTTGATTCCACAGCGGGGGAATAGGACCGAGCCACCACGGGTCTGGGAATCCAAAGAGGTCACTCGAAAGACTAGCGTAAAACCACCAAATACATGAAGAAAAGGGGAACAAAACCAAAGAACCAACTCATTCAAGATGTAGGAAACTTCCTGGTGAACTTTGGCTAGATCCACCTGATCTCGGACAACTTTCATCCTTTCCAACCCTCACCCTCATCATGAATATGCTATCCTAGAACATTAGGGGTCTCAACGCACGAAGTAAGAAATTCTTTCTCCAGGAAAGGATAATGAAAGAACAACTGGATATTATTCCTCTACAGGAAACAAAATGTGTGGGGCACGAAGCCACTCAAATACTTACAAAATAATGGAAGTAAGAAAAAACTGTAGAAATAAATGGAAAAGGTACAACAAGGGGTCTAGCCATGCTATAGAACCCATCCACTATACTCATGGAAGGTTTCCTTGCCTCCAAATAGACTATCAAAATCTCTTTTAGAATCATTGGTTCGAACAAGCCAGACTACTTATCGAATGTATATGGCCCTGCAACCTAGGGAGACAAGGAATCCTTCCTCCAACATCTGGAATGGATCTCCAACCACATTGGCAATCAATGTTGGATACTAGGGGGAGATTTCAACATGATAACTGGATTGGAGGAAAAAATGGTGGGCACTCATAGACTAGGCAGTGATAGTAAACAGTTCCACGGAACTATCAACATGTTGGGCCTCATCAATGTAGAAATGAGCAACAGACTATTCACTTGGTCAAATAGACAAACTAGTTCTCAACATGTCTCTTGCCGACTAGACTGCTTTGTAATCTTTGAACCCTTCATACTGGAGGGTCTCACTTGGAAATCCACCATGATTGACACTCTGGGATCGAATCATTGGCCAATACTTCTTACAATGAACATCAACAGAACCTTAGGAAAGAATCCCTTCCACTTTGCGAAAATCTGGTGGACACATACGAAATTTCAAGAAAAAATTGGCAATTGGTGGAAGGAAGCAACAATCTCAAAATGTACTCCTATGTACAAATTTCAGCAGAAGTTAAAAAACCTTAAGAAACGTATAAAGACCTGGAATAAATCCACATTTGGTAATATTTTCCAAGCTCAATAAATCCTAAACCAGCAAATTCAATCCCTCCAACAGCAGATCAGACATCAAGGTTTAATCAAATCCCTAAAGGAACAAGATACCACCCTCAATAAATAGTTGACAGAGAGATGAGAGCGGGAAGAAATTCTCTGGAGGAAAAATCACGCATCCAATGGCTCAAAGAGGGGGAAAGAAATTATAAATTATTCCATAGATCGATGCTTCAATGATGTCATACTAATCTCATCACGCATCGCATATCAAATCAAGGTATGGAGATACAAAAACATGCATACATTGAGCAGGAACTTCTCACATATTACAAGCACCTTCTTAGAGAACCCCCAACAAATTGAACTAAATCTATATAATCCATCATCAAGAACATTCCAAAGGAGGTCACTAAAGAACAAAATGAGGCTCTGATGCACCCAATCACCCAAGAAGAGGTTGATCAAGCCATCAGGGACACCTTGGTGGGAAAATCCTCAGGACCTAATGGCTTCACACCAGAATTTTTTCACCACTATTGGAATATGATCAGAGAGGAGGTCTAGGAGATCATAGAGGACTTCAGAAGGTTAGGATAGGTTCTACAGGTTCTCAACGCCACTTTCCTCACTCTCATCCTAAAAGAGAACAAAGTCACCACTCTGAATCATTTTAGACCCATTACACTCTATAATGTGATCTACAAGCTCCTCACAAAGATGATCGCCAAACTTCTCAAAAGAATCCTATTGTTTATTATCTCTCAGGAACAGTTAGGGTACGTGGAGGGAAAGTAGATCATGGACAACATTATTCTAGCACATGAGGTGATCCACTCTCTCCAATCAACCAAGTCACCCGGTATGCTTCTGAAACTGGATCTTTCCAAATCTTTCGATAAACTCAGTTGGAATTATTTGAATGCTACCCTCCTATCCTTTGGCTTTGATCCCTCATGGGTCACATGGATTGTCAATCTTACTTATTTTTCCATGTTCTCCATCCTGGTTAATGGCATGCCGCCCAAACCCTTCTCTCCCTCCAGAGGCATCAAACAAGGGGATCCACTTTTTCCTTTTATTTTCATCTTAATGGCGGAAGGACTAAGTTGAACTATCAAAGAAGCCATCAGTAACCATCCCCTCTCAGAAATTTCCCTAAATGGAATTTCCCCACGCATTTCACATAGTCAATTGGTGGATCAAATTCTAACGATGGGACTCCCCACAGTTCGGAAAGCCATCCGCATCCTTTCCATGAACACCCTATTCTATGATTCTTCTGGCATGGACGTAAACCTAGTCAAGTCCCATATCTTATTTTTCAACACGCCCATCTAGGTGAAAATCCACATCACTTAGCTCTTGGGGTTCACCTCCAGCTCCCTCCCTTCCAAGTACCTTGGCATCCCTCTTATCGACAAACCTTTAAGGAATTTCTCCTTGGAGGATCTTATGTCCAAACTCAGGAAAATATTATCCTCCTATACTTTTCATTCCCTCAATCTTCCTGGTCATTTAATTATCCTTAACTATGTCCTTCAATCTCTCCTCATTTATGCATTCTTGGCCCTAGCAGCCCCAAGTTTTATCCTAACCATCATCAGGAACATCTAGAGGAATTTCCTCCTGAAAGGTGCCAAAGATGGCGCAAAATGGCTCTAGTAAGTTGGAAAAAAATGTGTAGACCAAAGCACGCAAGGGGACTTGGTCTTAGAGACCCTTCAATCCTCAACAAAGTCCTAAGTGCAAAAATTTGGTGGTGGTGGTTAAGGAGACCTCAAGACCTATGGGCGCGCCTCTAGAAGAGAAAATACACACCTATCATTTTGGAGAAAGAACTAATCAGATGGAACGACCATGGCACATGATCACTCATTTGGAATGCGACCAAGCAAAATAAGGGGATGGTCACTGATCACACTTTATAGTAACTTCAATATGGGACCTCGACCCTCTTCTAGAGAAACTCTCGATAGAAGTTGCTAACCCTATATAAGGATCCTACTTTGAGTACATATAAACCCCTAACGGTAGCCACAGGTCTTTTAAAAGTGGTCAACTATTGGAATAATGAGGAAAATAGAGTCACTTGGTGCAAATGGAAATCTAATCATGAGGAGCTAAATATCCCCTCTGAGGTAAATCTACATCCCTTGCTCGACAAAATCAATTCAAGAAATATTTTCATCCAACAAGGTGAGGACATCCTGAGGTGGGGACACTCCTTGACGGGCACCTTCAACCTCAAAGAGGCTTACTTTCTCAGCACGGGTCATAATTCCCTCCCAAAATATGCAGTTTGGAATAAAATTTGGGGACAAAATCTATGGCACAATATCAGTACCTTCCTCTAGCTAATGATGCACAATAACATCCTCACCTGGGACATTTAACAAAAAGAGGCTTCACAGGTCCGTCTTGGTTCCCTTTATCTTGAAATGGCGAGGAAACACAAAATTACTTGCTCAACCTCTGCCCCTTCAGTTCGCAACTATGGCCTCAATGTGCCAACATCATGAGAACCTCAAACATAAACCATTGTAGCCTAAGGGAAACCATTGAGGGATGGCGAGAATCAATTTTTCACTCTCCCATCCTCAATTGGATTTGGAATCTTCTTCCTGGGTTCATTCTATGGCAAGTATGGAAAGAAAGGAACCATCGTATATTCAACTCCTCCTCAATGAAGTGGAAACAAATATGATCCAAAATCCTTTCCAACATCAAGGAAACAATCAATCTACACCATTGGACAGAACTCGATTTGTCTTCCCCACCCAGTGAAAAGATCATTCTCAAATCCTAGCAACTCTTTCTCACCCCGAGTCCTCCAACAATATTCCTTGGACACCCAGCCAAGAAAATTCCCTCCTAATGGAAGGCCCCGAAGGATGGTTATCTCAAAATCAACTTTGATAGAGCTTCTAAAGGTAATCTGGGCCCAGCAGGTTTTGGAGCTACCATTCACAATAGCAAAGGAGATATCCTTCTCTTGACAATGAGGAACTTAGGTCATAACACCAACAATGCAGCTGAGTTATGGGGTATGCTCAAAGGAATCCAAGCGACCATGGATCAAGGGATGAATTTCCTTATAGCAGAAGGAGACTCTCAAATCATTATCAAACTCCTCTCCCACCTCTTTAATGGAGCAGATCCATAAAGGATATATCATATTTGGAGACTCATAAATGGGTTGATCAGAATAAATTAAATTCTTCAACCTCAATTGGTAATCATCCCCTCCCACGTTCGAAGGAAATCTAATCAAGTTGCGGATAATCTAGCAAATTTCAGGGTAGAACTGAAGGAAGGGGATTTTTTTTGTAATCCAATCTCATGTTTGAACCATCCCCTAGTTGTTTCCTGCATAACCATAGCACATAACAAGGATAAACCCCCAGATGGAGTGTCATCAGGCACGTCCCATCCTTTGTCTGGCGGGAGGACACCAGGCCTCATTCAACACAACGCCTTGTCATCGCACACCACACTCCTTCCCTCCTATGCTTGCATTTAACTCCCAACATTCATTTCTCAAGGAAGCCTACCCCCAATACTGCCCTGTCACATACCTCGTTATGGTGATGTCACTCATGGACGCAAATGAACTTAATGTGATGGGTTGGCCTCCCATCCAGTCCCATCACAAGATCTAGATCTATGGGTTTGATTTTGCACATGTTAGTTGTTCCACTCATTCTCATACCTCGACCCTAGCTCCTCATAGCTTCAACCCTGGTTTTCTTCATCTCTGGTTCGTGTCAACTCTCCTTCAATTCATTTCCATCCCTCTTCTCCTATGTTTCTTCTCAATGCCAAGGAAAAAGGGAAAATCCAAGAG
>ML779817.1:570642-589199 GCA_009831015.1 Picea engelmannii
TCTAATTCGGCCAATCCATCATAGCTTGCTGCATATACCCTAATGGATAAAATTGTTTTTTAAGTGTTGAAGTGAACTCATACCAAGAGGAAACGATTTTTCCTTTTGTGGAAAGATCCTCTTGAGATCTTCTCTCCCACCAAATGAGAGTAGTCCCTCCAAGTCAGAGAGAAGCCAATTGAATTTTAACAGCATCTTCAGTAAACTTTTGAATCCTACAATAAACTTCAATTTGACGGATCCAATTGTCCAATTTTTCAGTGTTAAGTTCTCCATTATACATAGGTAATTCAAACTTAATATCAAGCTTTAAATGAGTCATATTAAGATCAACTTCTTTTTTTTTCTTTTCAAATGGAGAAGGAATAGAACCATCAAGAAGAGATGGAGAAGTTGGTGGGGTTTTAGGGGGTTCCTCACCACCTCCTTCTTTTTTATCTTTTGTATGAGATAGTCCACCTTGTTCACCTTTCTTTCGATCTTGATAGAACTCCTCTACCCTCATTTTCATTCTCATGAAAGCTTTCAGAAATTCCCCTTCAAAAGGGATAAAAGAAGTTGTTTCTTATCCTTTTGGTGAAGACATCCTTCCTCTTCTTGATCCAATCTCCGGATCAAACTCTTCAAGTTCTCCTTCACCACGTTGAAGCTTGGATATTGTTAACATCAACTCACAAAGAAATGGTTCACCTCGCTCTGATACCAACTTGATATGAAATTTAACTTGATCTAAAATTCAAGATCTTTTAACCATTATTTGCATGTGGATTTTTAACTTTTAACCATCTTTGTAATGCAAAATTAAAGAACATCCATCAAACACATGAGCACATAAACATGTAATCAAACCATCTATGAACAAGAATTCGTAACAGAGTTCACCAAACTTCCTGGCTACATCTCCGGGTCCACTCCAATAGTGAGACTGCTCTTTAATTAATCTCAAATGCTTAAAAATTACAAAGAAAGGCTTACATAAGAGCTCCCAAAAACCAACTTTTAGATCTGCGATTTAGGGCAAAAACAAACATCATAGGTGGTTGGAAAACATCATTCTGCAACTTTTGACTATAAACTCGAGTATGTTTGGCTCACTCAAATGGGCTCTGGAGGAACTTTTCGGTTCGGCTACTCTGATGACGAAACATATAGCATATTCAGAATCCTCTCTAAATTCTACAACTTTTGAGTATAAATTCTATCTATTTCTGAGCAGGTTGCCTGGGAAAACTCCTGGCATGGATTCCAATGCAGTCTCTTCCTGTCAGATCCATACAGTCTCAAAAAGTGTGCGAACTCTTTCTCTGGAGACACTTTTCTGTTCGGCTACTCTGATGAAGAAATAAAGAGCATATTCAGAATCCTCTCGAAATTCCGCAACTTTTGAGTATAAAGTCGATCTATTTCTGAGTAGGTCACCTGGGACACCTCCTAACATGGATTCCAATGTAGCCTCTGCCAACTCTCCTCCTGCCTCATTTTGCAGGTTGGTTAAATAAGCAGAGCCGCTAACCAATTCGCCAAACTTAGCGAACCTCCTCCAGATTTGGTGGTAACCACCAGATCTGGTGGAAAACCGCCAGATTTGGCTAAATCCTCCAAACTGTTGGGCTTCTAGAAGGTGACATGTGTCATGCTGACATCAACATCCATACTGCTGACGTCATTAGTATGACCTGTTGATTGTTTGCCTTTTTTTTTTTTTTTCCAAAAACTTCAGAGTGTCATAACTTCTTCATAGGAGCTCTGTTTGAGAAAGTAAATATATGGACGGAATCGGGAGAACGAGATGGATGCAATGGCGTTAGTTTCATCCAATTCTGAGAAATTTGGTTTTTGATCATTTTCTGAGCCTAGGGACCCTTTTGAGACTTCTAGGTCATTCTTAGATCCTCCTTTTCTGCATTTGAGTATTTTCGAGCGGTTTTGGATCCACCTGGATCACAGAAAGAAGACACGATTCAATTTTTATGGTAGTTCACACTCTGACAAAGAGTGCACACTTTATTCCAGTGCGTATGACGTATCAAGCACCAGACATAGCTAGAAGGTTTTTCAATGATATTGCGAGATTACATGGGGTTCCAAAAAGAATAATATATGATCAAGGAACAATGTTTGCAAGACCCTTTTGCACCAGTTTACAAGAGGCTTTGGGAACATGATTAACTTTAGCACAACTTATCACCCATAGACACATAGGAAACAGAAATAAAAAACCATATTTTGGATGATATGTTACGTTTGTATGTAATGGACCAACATAAACGTTGGGAATAATTCTTTACACTAGTAGAATTTTCATAAAACAACAACTATCATAGTACAATTAAGATGGAACCATTTGAGTTTCTTTATGGGCGACCATGTCAAACACCATTGAGTTGGGATCGACTTGAGGAAAGGGTACTGGTAGGACCAAAGGTGATTCAAGAAAGGGAAGAAAAAATGCAATTGATTAAACAGAGAATTAAAGAAGTGCAAGATCGATAGAAGAGTTATGTTGATGCGCATCGAGTTGGCCGCAGTTATGAAGTTGGAGATAGAGTCTTCTTGTGGGTAAAACCACAGAAGAGTTCGATCAAGTTTGGAAAAGGTACTAAACTCTCTCCTAGGTTCATGGGACACTTCAAAGTAGTGGAAAAGAAGGGACTTGTGGCTTATTGAATAGCCTTTCTTGATTCTTTGAGGCATATGCACGATGTTTTTGATGTATATGTTTTGAGACATTATATTAGTGAACCTTCACATGTTATTGACATGAGTTCCTTGCATGTGTCAGACGAGGTTGATCTCATGGTGGAGCCAATCCACATTTTGTACCATTGCATTCAACAAATACAACATCGAACAATCGACCATGTCAAAGTCTAGTGGGACAATTATAGTCCACACTCGACTACCTTGGAGGATGCATATGAGATGCGTCAACAGTTTCCTTACTTGTTTGATATATTATACATATAGATCTATATCGGATACATTTATTTACTTGATTTTTCATACTGTACAAAATCCAAGACAAAGTTTAGAACAAGAGGTGGTGTATGAACATCTATCTCTACAGAGCATACTATTATTGACTTATTCTTTGAGGACACTTGCTTGCAAGTGATGTGGGTATGTAACACTATGATTTCATTCAGATTTTGGGTTATATGTGACGATGTTAAGGTGTTATAGATGCTTAATTTTATTGATGTATATATATATATATATATGTGTGTGTGTGTTGAAATGTTCTTTTGAAAAGTCATCTTGAGTGTGTAGGACACATGACAGGTTATGGATGTCGGTGGCATCAAAGGGATTCCTTGGACTCTGGATTGAGTCAGGGAGTGTATTGTATTGTTTGAGTATTTCATTATTATGCGCATATGATGTATGATGGATATATATATATATATATATATATATGGATTTTAACACTATTTTTTTCAGTGCATACAAGCTTGACGATGCTTGCTAATCCGACTCATATAAGGAGTAAACGAGCCTTGCACACAAAACCAGATATTGAGGGAGAGGGGTGGCAGCGTCCCTGTCACAACCTACTAGCACTCTTGTCATTTCCATAACTATAGGTTAACTATTACCTAGTTGGGTGGTCCATGATATCGTAAGGGAAGAATGAGATAGTCTCTCACGTGGATTTCTAAGGGGCAGGCAATAAGGCAGGGCACTTATTCCTTATAAGCCCTTAGTATCTCACAAGGTCGACCGAATGGAGTTTTAACTCCAAGGGGTTAGAAAAACTTCCAAAAACAGGTCAACGCAAGTGGCACTCTTGGAGCATGAGTTTCATCTTGAAGGGCACATCACAAAATTGAAACATCAGTCAATAAACAAAGGTGGCCTAGAAAACACTGAAATGATTTGACCTTGATGGATTAAAACAATTAATTAAACAATATAGTATTAATTATTAAATCCAAACATAAATTTTAAATAAAGGGGCTAATTGAATTGTGACATGAGTAAATATTTGAAGGAAATCAATGGTTAGGAAATAGTAGGTAAGAACCTACATAATTGATAAAATACACAAGTGTGCATGAAATTGTTAAAAATAAATCCTTGTTTAAAAATTATTACAGCTTGAGAGAATGGGTTGTGCATACAATAGAATTTGAGTCAACCAATCCTAGCCTAACTAAGAAGACTCCTAATCCAACCCTAACTAAAACCTAGTTAGGAGACAACCATTAATTAAGGGGATTGGGGAAACTAAGAGACAATTAAGAGGAAATTTAGGAACACATGGGTAAATGTGAGGAAAGGTGGATTTTAAATAAAAAGATAAAAGAGAAATTACTTGTGCAACCTGGGGAGAAAGTGACACCTGTAGTGGAGAAATAATCATTGAACTGGATTTCTCAAAATTAATGAATTATGCATGAGGGACAGATATCCGTGAAGAAGGATTCTATAAAGAAATGGACGTAGAAGGGAAGGGGATCAGATCCAGGGGAAAGACAATATTATGATGCCAATTTTTTTATTGACTATGTTTTTACTTGTGAGAATTGGGAATCTAGGCCTGTGAAAAGAGTGGAAGCTCTTCCTTGCGAGGAAATCCTGGAATCTATTGTGTTCTGGTTTTTGTGCTTGGTCCCTTTGCGGCTCGAGGGGCTAAGGGGGGAAAAGAGCACCCCTAACATTGGCTAAGAGTTACCAGTGAAGTCTCTATGATTAGAAAGCAAAGGAAAGGAAGGAGCGCAAGGTCTGGAAGGACATCTTCAACACACAAGTTTCATTGGTTTATGGTATTTTATTTTTTGGTTTCATTTATGTTACGAGTGTATTAGTATATTATATTGATTGAGTCATTGTAGAATCATTTGAAGGTTCGAGTGCCAAGTCTTGTGTTTGATGCCAGCATTTTAGTAGTTACAGAGTTATATTTAACCCTCTCTATAATTTCAGACATTTTCATACTCTAATCAAGTGGCCTAACCCTCATTATAGAATGTGATTTTTATTGTGTATAGTCTATGTTAAAGTATGTATTTTCATCCATAACAAAAGTATGTGTGAGCATAGTTTAGTTGAGGTTCTTTTAGGAAATTAACGATGCCTTATTATCCAGTCAAATAAGGATGTAGTTCTGACTGTATCGTGAGTCCCTAAGTAATTTTCATCTCAAAATACTACAAGTTAACCATGTCGTGTTTTCCCATTGATTTCGTTGTTGAACCTGAGTTACTTGCAGCATGAACATCTGTGTTATCTTGAAGTTAAATCCAAGGCTTTCAAAACTAGGGAGGCATGTCAAAGTATCAGGAGTTGACCCTTAACCTGTAGTGCATAAACTCTTTATCTAGAACAAAGTTAAGCATGTGACTAGAAGCCAGAACCTAGTTCTAGGTCAAAAGGGAGCTATTCAGCGCTCCAAAACTATGATGCTCCAGAGGTTTCCTTAAATCAACTCCTTTTTCCCCGAAGTGTTAACTAGCCGAGTTCGGTCGTAAGCTTAGTTAACCGGTAACTGTAGGTTAGCCTGCCCTACCACCCTCCTTCGTTGAATTTTAACAACCTAATCTAATGACTGGTGGATTTTCTCCTCACACGAGTTTCTACGGTGGAGATCCACTATGGAACTCCGACCTTTGAGGTTTTTCTCACTTCACATCCATATTTTATCCCACTTGGATCATCAAACCACCGAAGGGATCAGAGATCTGATGGCTTACACTTCCCTTAGATCAACAATTTTTTTCCACTCCAGAGTTAGGAACTATGGGATTTCATCACCTTTTGCAAACAATCACTTCTTTCCTCCGGAATTTCAAACTGTCGAAACCTTCGAAGGACTAAGACCTAAAGATCTATGGTCCTTGTTGTTCGCTAGATCTATGGATCTCCTTTACTACAAAAGTTCAGAGCTTTGGGGTCTTTGTATTCCTTTACTTTACCTCTTAATTTAGTGGAGAGCCAAATCCAAATTAACTATGAGATCAATGGTCCCTTTACCTTGCTTTGATCTATGGCTAGAAATAACTTCGATGCTCCAACACTTCAGAGATTTGTGTTGCTCTGGATTCCATTATCCTAGAGTGACAACCTTTTGGAGTGATGTGGAAGCCATGTTGTCACAATTGATTATGTGTCACCACAATGAGAGTAACACATGTTACGTGAATTAACACAGATGATGTAATCCAAAGTACCCAAAATGAGTGCCACATGTCATCTGAATTCAGTTGATAGGTGACATTGACACGTTGTCCGAGATAGAGTTTCTGAGAATGAGGTTCAAATAATCAGATCTACGGACAAGTGTAACCACTGTTGGACAACAAGGATTTACTCCAAAATTTGGGACTCTAGGAGATCCTTCACCTTAACTTACTGACCCTAGTTGTGTCAGAGTAATGAATTATAGAAGTGTTGAAGAACATAGGCTTGTATATCTAACGACCCGTGATAATTTGTCAGATCTACGACAATTGTTCACTCCAAGACTTCAAATATTCGAGGTTTCCAACCCTTTCTGTTGCGAACTCAAACTCGCCAGATCACCAAATTTTTATGGATACAATGGCTAGCATTCTCCACCTATCTATGATGTACATCCACCTCATGATTCGGGCTTCGAGGCACAACCAACTAGCCCAAAGGATCTTTGTCCTCCCTTCGTATGACCGAGAGCTATGACCCCGACTCAACTCATTGAGTGTTAATCGACGGTATAATTCGACAGTCATAATTAAATCGATCGTGAAGATCGATGGCTAGGAAGGATTGTGGAGTCTCAACTAGAATGATGTTTAAACCCTCTCCTGATTTTCGCAATCGAAATTGCTCATTGATAGTGAAACCAATTCAAATCATTGATATGTTTGTAGGTGATGATCAACATCTCGTCTGGATTATGGAACCGAAACTAGCTCGATAGTTTACTTGACCCTTTGATCCTGCAATGGCTCCTCGTCATTGATATACCCTTACTGAGATCCGACGACTGAGACTTAATCAGACACTGATTCGACTTCCCTCTTCTACAACTCCCAGATCTGATGACTACTGTAGTTTTCTCCTCATTCAATGGTCTTGATCCCTTCTTTGAAACCTACACCCCTATCACTCTGGATATTTTCCTTTAATGGAACTCCCGCGCTCAAAAGCGCATCCCTCCTGAGCTCTAGATTCTAATTGTGGGTTGCGTACTTTGCGCTTCCTATGTGTATGTTCTCACTCTCTCTCTTGATCTTGTACTTCTGATAGTTTTGACCTCTTCCCAACTTCAAAGGGTCACTTCGTACTTTGGGTGTTCTATCCTTTGAACCTTGGGCCTTCAAGAAGCCATCTACGCACTTCTGGAATTGACTCTCGAGTTTTTGCACTGTGTTACTAGAATAGAAGCTTCGGAATTCTTACATAACTTTTAACTCGTTCTTAGATCATACCTTCTTCAGTTATAGGTTTATTTTATTCACAGTTTTAGCTACTTCATAAGAGTACAAAGTAGGCCTATGGTTTCTACCTTGTGCTGAGATTCTTTCTCTGTTTTTTTTCCTTTTAAATTTGTGATGTGGATCAGATAACTATCTAATTGGTTGTACCCTATAGGGTGTCACACGTTGAGGGAAACATAAGTAATTTGAAAATGTCACAAATTATAGATGGATATTAAGGGATTATGTTTTATTGTTAAGTTTCTAAAATTATTCTATTGAAATACTCCCTGACCTTTAATTAGTAATATGGTGAGTTATTTTGTAATATAATACCTAGTGTTATGAGATGATGACTAAGATACTAGATTCTCTTTGTTAATTGAAGAATTTGCAGAAAGGATTGTTGATATTTATAGTCGACTTTGAATATATAAAGGTAAGTGAATTAGATACTTCCATGTTCCTTAGAACAATCGCCAATCTTGAAATCTTAAATGGTCAAGATTAGTTGGACGAATCGTAGAGTAGAGCATTGATTATGTGTCTTGGAAGTCCTAACCTTGCAGGATATGTTGGGTGGGTAGTCTGTATGTCATCTCATGTGATGTGGAAGATCCTTCATGCTTAGAGCAGTATCTAAATCTAGTTGTGCAATGGAATGAAAGAAATAAAATGTGTATTGTTGACATATGATATTATCATGTTCCATGTGTTGAATGAAGTTATATATATATATATATATATATATATATATATATATATATATAGCTTATTGTTTCTCAAGTACTTATATGATGTAATAAAGGGGATGTTACACTTTTGGAAGATGGATCTAATTCTTGACTCGGACCCATGGTTTTGGGGAAACTTAAGCTTGTGCATGAAACTCTAGATTCCCTTTTTTAATCCATTGATTGATATTCTTACCTCTATTGATGTATGGGTTCGACTCCCAAATATGCCCTTGCATTTTTGGGGTTTACTTTATCTTCGAGACATTGGTTTAGCCTTGAGAAGGTTTCATTTTTTAAGTCCAAAACCTGAGAAACACAACATATCAACATATGTGAGCGTATGCGCGGAAATAGATTTCAGCGAAGGGTTTCTTGTAGAAATTATTTTGATAGGTGAAAACTATTCTTGGAATTAGAAATTGGATTATGAAAGATTTACTTTGCATTGTAGAATGTGTTTTGGACAGGGCATATTACAACACAATTCCACAAAGGGTCTAGGAAAGTTAGGAAACACTAGAGTAAACCAACTTGGTGGATTGTCTCTAAGGAATTTCATTAATAATATTGAAATCTAGTAGGTCATCACAAGAAGATCCTCGAATCCAACTAGAACTAGTACCCCAACAAGAAATTTCATTATAGAAAGGATTGGCATCTAATAGTTTGGTGAAAGAGGAAATAGTCTCTCTAGATATGGGTTAGGGAAAAAATATTTAGTTAAGCTCTTAGGCAATGACAAGTTGGGTAGACGAGGTTGACGAAGTTGAGGCACAAGAGAAAAAAAAAAATTGGGATTGATAGGAATAGAAAGGACTCCATCAGATGCCGAGTAAGATTGGATGATAGTAGGAAAGAAGAAAAAATCTCCATCAGCACCTCAACCAATGGTGACAAGAAATCGAGCATACAATCCATTGTAGTGATGTATTGTTTCTATCTTTTATTATGTGAGCAATTTGTGAGAATATACTCATGTAAGGAAATTTGGAATGTATCTCCTTTAGCTATTTGGAAAACAAAGTTAGCAAATTTTGAATACGATCTATTAAGCCTTGACACTTTTTCTATAATACTAATAAAAGTATGCAAACTTTTATATGTAGTAGTTGAAAGATGCATTTTTTTTTAATAGAATAACATATTAGATATATTTTTATTTTTAT
This sequence comes from Picea engelmannii, assembly GCA_009831015.1. Taxonomy (NCBI): domain Eukaryota; kingdom Viridiplantae; phylum Streptophyta; class Pinopsida; order Pinales; family Pinaceae; genus Picea; species Picea engelmannii. The sequence continues at coordinate 579,943 of ML779817.1, forward strand.
TTCTATTCCTAATCCATATATATATATATATATATATATATATATATATATATATATATAGTCCCTATTAACCACCTATTAGAAATCAATATTTGACTTAGATTTTAACATTCAATCTTTCTATTTCACATATGTTGCTTGGTACCATCATAAATTTGTAGCTTCACAATAAGAACTATTTCTATTGGGAATTAACTAAATGATATTCAATGTTGCACTAGTCGTGAGCCCACGGACTGAATAAATAGGTTAGACGGGATTAAACCTTTATAAATTAAATTTATTTTATTTTATTCAAGGAACAATTTTAATAAATTGAATTAGCCGACAGATAAGGTAAAAATTATTAGAGTTTTCAATGGACTCAACTCTAGTATATGAAATGGGGTATTAAAAATTTCTAAAACATAATGGGTTTAAAGATTTTGTTAGTTTTGTAATATTAAGAAGATTGAAAATTAAAAGTATTTTAACCTAGAATTTCATAAATATATTTATATTAGATTTAATTTTTAAAATATTTGTTATAATATTTATCTTTTTAATTTTTTAACACATCAAAACTATGGTGATGTAGGAATGTTTCTCTTAAAAAAATTTAAACACATAAATATTTTTTTTAAATAAAGGAAGTAAGTTCTTACCTTTTTTAAAGTTCAATAAACTAATATAATCATCCTCAGTGTATTTTTTTTATAACTAAAATAATTACATTTATATAAAAAAATAAAATAAAAATTAGAAAGAGATTTAAATTAAGGTAATAGTAAATAAAAATGAATATAGAATGATGAAATAATCTTATGTTAAGTTGAAGGAAAAACTAGGAAAATTTGTAAATTTAAAAATGTATTAGTTTGATTAATAAAAAAATATTATATTTTATAAGAAAAAAATAATAATAAATAAATTAAAGTAAGGAATTTAATAATTAAAATAATGAAAGTTGTAAAAGGAAACATAATAAATTTAAAATACAATAATAATAATAGTCAAATGATAAAAATAAAAATATAATAGGAAATTCATGAGGACTTTTATAGTAGGAATGTAAAGAAATCATATTTTTTTATTTAGTTTTATGAATTAGAATTTGCTTCTAAAACTTATTAAGATCAAGTTTACATAGATATAAAAACCCCTCTTTATTTCTATTTATATAGTACATTTTCCCCTTTTAATTAGGGATTTGTATGTATTTATCTGGTGGAGTTTTAAGGACTCATTAGCAACATTTCTAATGATTTTCCACAATTTTACATCCATTATCATTAAAAAGTTGGTTATTCTATTTTTTTTGACACCTTGAAAGAGAACTTGTTAATGAGATTGGAAATGGTTGTTGTAAAATTATGATAGAGGTCTATGTTGTTGTCCTTATAAGTTAGGATAATTAACTCACTATTTAGATCCTTTAAGAAAATATTAACTTTACTTTTGTAAAAAAACAAGATTATCGATATTTTCTTCAATGGAGATTTTATACATGGAAAATTTTAGAGTTGGGATTAAAGGTCTGTGATCAAAGTGCATAGAAAAATTTGTAGTTAGGATTAAGGTCTATGATCATAGTCAAGTTTTTGGTTGTTTAGAAGGTCAAATTTTACTATATAGTTAATTACAAGGATGTAGATATCACATAATCCACAAGACTACCTAGCCCATGAGTTTGACCACTCTATTACACAATTGCAAATTATTAGGTCTTGAGAACTACAAATATTGGGTGCTCCTTACCAAACAAATTCTTGGTTGGGTCTTCATAGTTTCTTTTGTATGTATTAGCTAAAACAAGGTCTGCATATAGCCATAAAGGATTAGGGTTGGAATAATTTCTTAAAAGAATAACTTGATTACTTGCATTTCTAGCATTAAAATGTTATAGCAAGAGAAATTACCTTCATTTCTTACAGTGTAAATATATAGCATATTTCTATACAAATCTTCTTAGCATTGATATTTATATCCAAATGTATTGATTGACAAAGTCTATCTTATGAAGTTAAATGTGAGGATACATGTTCTTCTTTATGTGACAAGCTATGCCTCCAATCCCTCTGTGATAGGATTACTCATTCCATGTCTTGACAGAATGACAAATACTTCTATCTTATAGAGGTTATACTATTCATGCTCCCATGATTCAAGTAGAAAAATAATATCAATATCACTCGCGATCCAACTTAACATAGGTCCTTTGTGCCATGGAAATCCCCAATAGTTTAAAAAAATGATCCATAGTATCTCAAATTTGTATTTATTATTAGAATTTTGGTCTCTATCCTAGATTATTTTACCTTTTGAACTTCCTTCCTTTATTCATCTTGGTCTACTGGAATGAGGTCGTGATTTATAAATATTTGTGACCCTTTTAAGCTTGGATAATTATTGAGTATGTCATATTTATGGATGTTATATCTTACTTTGACACTGATCGACCTAGCCTTATGTTCGATTATTTTTCCCGACACCTTTTCTTCTATGAGGTAAGTTGTTTCATTTCTGGTTTATTTTTTAGTTCTTATTTTACTATTGCTAATGTGTCCATGTCTTGATGTTATTTTATAAAAAAAACATTATGAGGTTCAAGACTCTTTTTCTCATCATCCAACTAGATCAAAGTATTGAGTTTGCCTTTGATGGATTTGATATTCAATTTATTTTCTAGACTACTCAGGGCCAAATTGTTAGATGTCTTTTCTTATATATCTTTAATCATTTCTCTTAGGTTACCATTTTCTTCAACATCTCCTTCTCGGGTTGATTGTTTTTGTTTTTGCATTTCTTGTAATCTATCCTCCACCCCTAATATTCTATTATATACCTATGTTTAAATCTTGTCTTCTAACAATCTAAATTTGTCATCAAGCATTAGCTCTAACTCTTATTGGAGTTTTGACTAACTTTGTTAGGCATCCTTTTGATAAGTTGAGGTTTTGGAATATGTGAAGAAGTGCTCATATTGAAAAAGAGAGAAAATAAATAAGATAAGGAATTTATACACTAAACCATAGAAACCCTCCTCTTCTCAATTCAAATTCACATCAAGTATAATCCTCCCTTCCAATTCACAACAGGTATGAAGTTCTTCATTCAAATTCATCATTCAAATTAGCTATGACTTATAAATCTCCATTCAAATTCACTTTAAATATAAACCTTTATTTAAATTTACAACATACTAAACACCCTTCACTATTCAAATACACTAATATATACATGATCAACCCTATTTCAAATTTACATTCCTTCTAGAATGAATAAAACTATAATCAGCACATAAATTCCTTTCCTTTGAAGAATATAACCCTATAATCATCACATATACATGATCAACCCTATTTGGAATTTACATTCCTTCGAGAATGAAGGAAATTATAATCGCCACATAAATTCTTTTGAAGAATATAACCCTACAATCATCACAAAGAGTTTAAATGATGATATAATATTAAAATAATTTAAAATTAAAAATAACAAATTTACCCAAGTCAAAGACGCCTACAAGTCCGAATGATGAGGTAATATTAAAATAATTTTAAATGCAAAGAAACAAATTTAACCAAACCAAAGATGATCGACAAGTCATAATGAAGAGAATAAAGTTGAAAGGGAGAAAAACGATAAAAAAAAAAATAAAGTAGGGAAAATATTAATCAATACGAGTTTAAATGATGATATAATATTAAAATAATTTAAAATTAGGAAAAAAAAAAAACAAATTTATCCAAGTCAAAGACGCCTACAAGTCTGAATGATGAGATAATATTAAAATAATTTAAAATGTAAAGAAATAAATTTAACCAAATCAAATCAAAGATGATCGAAAAGTCATAATGAAGAGAATAAAGTTGAAAGGGAGAAAAACTATAAAAATTATAAAAATTAAAGTATGGAAAATATTAATATGTATTTTAATGATAAGATAATATTAAAATAACTTGTTAATTGGGTGTGGTTTTGATGGTTGTGAGAAATGTAATCTTTCTATATAAGTTTAATTTCTATAAATGATATAAATAAAATCCATAATGAATATGTTATAATGATTTCGAATTTTAATTTAAAATTGAATAACAAAACAACTGCCATTTTAAGAGATATAACTCTTTCTAAATATTAAAATATAATTGAAAGGGGGAAAAACCATAAAAAATAATGTAGAAAAAATATTAATCAATATGTAATAATTGATTTTAGAATAAAAATGAAGAAATGAGTCAAAAGGTGAAAAGCTTTATTTTCAAATCCATACGGGAAAAGAAGTAGAAAGGATAAAAATAATTAAAACATAAAATAAAAAGTTGAATAGAATTGACAATTAGAATGATGGATAATTAGTAAAGCTCTATGAAGTATTAAATAAATAATGGATTGTTTTTTTATAAATAGTTAAATTTGTTTTTTAATTTTTCAATTTTATATGATAATTGGTAGTATATTAATTTATTATGATTTATAATAATAACATTTACCATTAAAATAATTTATCTTTCAAAATATGAAATAAATATAGTGTGGGAAGGACATGGTGGAAGCTCTTTTGAAAAACTAACTTAAAAATGTAAATACAAAGTGTTTATCTTCTAAAATATAAAAAGAATCGAATTTCACAAATTCCCTCCCATTATATTAAATGTGAAATAGAATTCAAAGTCCCTTACACATCAAACAAATAAAAGACGAACTTCAAATTTATTAAACAACCAGAATATCACATCTTATTAAGTTCCAAATTATGTTACTACATGAGACAAATCTTATTAAAATAAAAGAAAATTTTAAAATATATTAAATGATGGGCTGTGAAGATTTGAAATTAAATGGAGTTCCGCTTTTCAGTGAAAAGAACGATATGGATTAAAGTTTCATGCATTTCAGAACTTTACCGGGTTTTGTCCCATTTTAAATCAACCAAAATAATCAGAAAATGGATCAAAATTCTGGATTAACCATAAATTTAAAAGCTAACCACAAAAAGATTGCTCCAAAGTTAACCCACTCCATTTTAATTTAACTTACTACATGTTTGTGATTTATAGATACTCATTATAACAAATTTGTTTCTTCACAATTAAAGATTGTCAAGATTTATGATTACATTATATAAATTCATTCTCGTATTGTATGTAAAAGACGTATGAGTAAGGTTCGATCTCTTTAATAATTTTAAAATGAATGTCACGATTTATGAGTACGTTATATCAACCCATTCTTGTAATGCATGTAACGTTCAATCTCTTTAAATATGTAAACCAATTCAATGAAACAAATCAATCAAAAACATTTACACATATAATATAAAAAGTAATAAAAAAACCCATCATTATCACACTAAACCAATTCATTCATTTATATGGATGCCAAAATGGATCCATAAATTAGATACACTGAAAGAATGTCCAAATTAAATCAGCAATAAATATCCCAGTATGTCCAAATAAAGTTATTAATATATATTGCAGTATTCATATGGTTATTCATTAGGGTTGGCCCTGTTATAAACAACTCCTCCGGGCTTACGTGCATCACTGAAATTTATCTACCATAGCAGCCACAGTGAGATTGTTGGAAATTTATCTGCCATAACAGCTATAGTGAGATTGTTGGTCTTCTAGGTTGTGGTTATGATTATATATATAAAAGGTGAGATGAAAAAACAATATAAAAAGGATTCGAAAAACTTATGCATGTACCAATTTATAGATCTGATCTCTGCATTCCACTCTCATGCAAATTAGCCTGAGTTGGCTGCAGACGAAATGCTTGCAGCTGCAGCGAGGTAAAATGAAGAGGATTTCCGCGTGTTTCGTTCGCTTGACAGAATACTCCAAAATCAATCATCGGTTCTGCCACCTCGACTGCAGATTGATGTACAGCTAGCTGCACCATTCACCATCATATTTATATTCATATATATGTTAGTATTTATTGTTCTTGTGGTTATTAACAAAGTATTTTAAAAAGAGTAGGTTAATTCAAACAGATTCAGTAATATGAATTTCTATCAGATTCTCATCTCAGGGGTAGTCTGAGTTTCTCATGGATCAAATTTTTCATGTATTTCAGAACCATATTTTAAAAGTTTTTTCCATTTTAAATCAACCCAAATGCTCAGAAAATTGATCAGAATTCTAAATTGACAGAAAATTAAAAAAAACCCAGACGAGAAGATAACTAAAAAGGAAGATAACTCCCTAGTTAGTCCACTCCATTTTAACATAATACTTGAAGGCTAAAATAACTTCACTGGTTGCACCAACATAAAATAACTCCTGCAACTTACTGTGACACATGGGAGAGAGAAATCTCTCCCATCCTTATAAGATCACCTTTCCTTCTTTCTCTAGATGAAATTATTTCAGATAATACATTATAATAACTAGATACGTACTAGCCTGCAGAGATGGTTGTTTTGCTCCTCGAGAAGATGCTCCTGTGAAAATAGGTCAGTTGAATCAAGCGTTGACCAATAGATATGATATTAATTTTAAGGAGTTATAGTATGATATTACCTTTCTGCGTAGATTATCTAATTGTTGGAGCATAAGCTGATTCTGTTGGCACAAAAATGTAACAGAAAGAATGAAAGATCTAGAGGGACGAAGTAATGGAGATGAATGTATGATAATTAATTACATATTGGTGTGTTGATACCTTTCTGGTTCGTACACGATTTGCTGCTACTTCCAGTTGTTGTTCGAGGTGATGTAGCTCACTCACAGTCATGGAAGTCATACCCTCACCCATCATATGCCTGAATACACCTTTGCAAATTATTAATTGCCTACCTCCTTCAAATGTTATATGTCAACGTGCATAAAATTTGATCCATGTGCCAATTATAACAATAGTATGTTGAAGGATTTACTTATTTACCTGAGATTATTTTGAAGCTTTTCACATTCATTCTTCATTCTTGTCATCTCACAGAATAAATTCTGTCATGATTCACATAACAATTGATTAGAAAACAATATTCAGTTTAAGAATGTAAATAAAAATTTGAAATCTAAGTAATAATTATTTTTTAAAATAATATTCCAATATTTGATGGAGAGTATAGCTATATACAGAGACTAGCAATTCAAGCAGACCAGACCTTATTGTCAAACTCGGGCAGTCTCGATCCAGACACTTTTTGGTACCTCTCTATGATCTTTCTCATACTGCAAACAAACCGAGCACGTTTGACTAAGATAGTCGAACCAAAAAATAGATAGTTCGAGCACCAAATAAAAACCTCAAGCAGAAATATCATAAAACTACCAATCAACATATAATCATTATTTTACATAACATGAAAATGGTTTATTAATTTCAACTGTGTCTTATATTATATAGATCTCAATAGTGTATATTGTCTTATATTACATAAATATAAATAGTGTATATGGTTGAACAAAATTGCACCAATATAAGCAAAGTGCTCTATAAGCCAAGGTAGGGGAACTTCAACTTAGTATTTTTCTTACATATGTAATCTGCGACTTATGAAATGTTTGATATGAGTTGTAGCTATGTTTTAGAGTTTCTTTGTGCATTTTATAATCCTGTAGATTTTAATATTTACACTTTTCATACTATAGCCAGTTTGCGGCATTTGTATGGGTTGTTTTTTAAGAAGCCGCAATAAAATTTGCACAAACAAAACAAAGTTTGAAGTATTCTACCAAGATGTATTGTTGTCCGAAAATGCTTCTATTTTATAAACAATTTTGATGTTATTGTGAAGGATTTATTTCCGAATAAAAATTGTATGGTTCTTGCCCCTTAAAAAATCATCTCAAACAACATAAAATTTTGTTGCTACTTTTACAGAAAAATGTTGTTGTTACTTTTACAGAAGATTGTTTCTAAGAGAGCATTGTTAAGAATTTTCATGCATAAGCATTTACAGGGTCACCATATCAACTTCTATGGAGCAACTTATGGAATTATGTGATATTCTCATTAAGTAATGAGAAAACTATGTTCTGAGAGAAGTCTCTTTAATTCTTGAATGAAAGATCAAAACCGGTTATCGAAAGACAGTGGATTGGAAATTCTACAAGTGTTGAAAAGTTGATAAATGGTGTATTGAAATTTTGATTGATTAAATATTCACTAAAAAATTTCATTAAGTATTGCAGTGAAGGTTTTTATTATTGGGTTTTTGCATTTTTGAAGTGGAAATAGGTTCCAGATAGGTAGAACGTGGATTGAGAAAATTTACTAAGTGCCTGAACCATGGTCTGGTATTGGTGACCGTTGCTCATTGTGGTTCAGCATTATGAAGTGTAACAGTTCAAATAAACTCCACAGTATGCACAGAATACAGAGAACACAAATCAATCTCTCTTATTATCAAAAACGGATGCGGATACATTATGTATAAGCGGAGGCGGACAGTTTATGGACAGTTTAATTTAATCCGGCGGTTTAATTTAATCCGGCAGTTTAACTGTCTGTAACCATATCCGCCCGTAACTGTAACTGTCCATGTATCCGCATTCGTTTTTGATAATAAGAGAGATTGATTTGTGTTCTCTGTGTATTCTGTGCATACTGTGGAGTTTAATTGGCATGTTACAGTGGTATCAGAGCCACGTTTTTTTTTTTAAACTCCATGTTATTGTGTGCCTGCATAAGCTTCAGATTCGAGAGGAGCCACCTGTAACTGTGTAGTTGCAGTTGCAGCGAAGGAACAACAAGTGCCCGAAGGCCCTTGAGCGTTTAGTCACTGAGCTTGTGTGCAGGAGCAGCAGTGAGCAGCTTCTAGAGCAGCCAAGGTTGAAGGTGTTGTGAGATTTTATTTTATTTTTCTTGTGCAAGTGGAATTTCATTTACAGAGATTAGTTTACAATGCATTCATTAGTATCAATTGTGGGAATAGTGCTTTCCCGTCAAGAAAATTACCAAGAATGGTTTCGAAAAATTAAAAATACTCTTATTTTAATGATTTATGGGAGGAAATTTGTGAAGGCAAGGATGACAATGACCCAGAGCAACCTACAGACGTCAGACAACTTGTAATTTGGAAGAGTAAGGATAAAAAGGCACATGCTTTAATTTCTGCCTCAGTCACTGAAGAGGTAAGAGGTAAGCAGACATATTCTTTCCAGCACCACAGCTTTTAAAGCATTAGAGAAATTAAAAGATCTTTATGACTCCCATTCAGAGCTGGAAATTATACAATTGTTGATGAAGTTGTTTAATCTGGAACTGAAAGATAATAATCCCATGAAGTTAGCTTCCGAAATTAGAGCTCTTTTTCA
>ML779817.1:594546-607777 GCA_009831015.1 Picea engelmannii
TTAGTATATAAATCTTAAACTGTTGACCAAGCCACAACCAATGAAAACCCAAACTAGTGAATGTTGTTGGGTCATCATGTATAAGGGTTCCCTACTCCAAACAGTATAATCATTACTAATTTCACATGAACCTCCAACCTTGAAAATAAATTTGTAACCATTGTTGGTATATATATTTTTAATACTATGTAGCCCTTCTTGTGTTGCTTTGATGGCTTTATGAATATTTCTTCCAACTAAAAAGACAAATTGTTCTTGGAATAAGCTTATGAAAAGATATTTTTAACTCTCACTTTCAATATTTTTTTCATAATCTTGTAATATATTTTTATAAAGAGATTGGTGTGAATTCATTAAAGTTTTTTTGACTTATATATATTTTTTTTATGTAAGAGATAAAAGGGTAGAATTTAAGACCACAAATATTTCTGCTATATTTTTTGATTTTTAATCAAGGGATTTTTTCAGTTTTAAAATATGAAAATGCATTCTTTAATTATTCCTTTGAGATTTATTCCATCAAAATTTGATGTGCTTTATCAAAAAAAATTTTTGGAAAGTAGGTGTTCATCTTTATAATTATATATATATATATATATATATATATATATTTGAAACTGAGAGACTCTCATGTTAACAATTTCATGGAATTTCCTTGTATTTTTACCATTTAACTCTTTCATTTTCCAAATTGTATTCTCTTTTCCAATGTTGTGCATGATTATGAAAATTTTGGTATTTTCATCTCCTTTTTATAAACATATTTCCTAACTTTTCATTTCTCATTGTACTTCCTTCCAATCTAACAACTTATTTTTTTATTTTCTAGTTCTCTTGTATCTCTTTAGTAAAAATTACACCCTCATTATTATCACACAATTCTACTATCTATGATTTCACTTCCTTCAAATCCTTATCCAAGTTTTAGAACTTATTTGTATCCCATGTTGACATTTGGACTTTTACTTTATCCAATGTTGTTGTGCAAATTGGTATCTTGATGTGCCTCTATGATGTCTCATTATAGCCTACCCAATCTTCTCTTACTAATTTTATACACCCTTCATCCTCTAACCGTATAGGATTAAATTTAAATGGACTTGTTGGCTTTATGTCTTGATTCTCTATTTGAATAAAAGCAAGCATATGTTCTAAGCAACGTATAGCCTCCAAATAGGATGTAAGCATGTCTTACTTCATCATTATGTTTTTACCATGAAGAAATTATAAGTCTTTTTATACTCATACTTCACCCACTATCACATTTTTGTGTAAGTAAGCAAAAGTATTGGTTCAACATGGACATAAAACTTGCTTCCTCTATATTATATTTAAATAAATCTACAAGTTCATCTTATCTTGATACTTCTCCCCGCACGTTATGATATATTTAAATATCCCCGAATGATTACCCTTTCACACATGGTACACTAAAAATAATATCCTCATAAAGAGTTCCTCTCTACCCTAATTCCTGAAGTGATACATCAATCCAAATACCCTAAGAAGGAAAATAAGAATTATAATAGGAATTGATTTTTCCATCGATCTAACAAACCCCCTAAATTACCTATAGCATATAATGAAATGATATTTCACTCCATGATTTTTTCAGGTGTCCTTATCAACTTTTTCCCTTGACCCATTATTTCTTGTATGATATCAAGTCCATCCAACTCCACCAATATCAGTAGGGATGGTATTTTAGAGGGATTCCCCAAACCTCTTATATTTAAGGATAATACAATCATGATTTAACCATTGAAGGGGCTTGTATATATCTAAGGACCCTTTTTATGGACCTTTGTTTCCCTTGTTGTATCTATTTCAAATCTTTTTTGGGGGAATATTGAAGGAAATATATCCTTCCAACAATGTTTGTATGAGATTAGAGTATCCCTACTTGGATCCTTCCCTAAACCTCCTTCTATACCCTCTCTCATTGTCTATATGTCTCCTTTCCCGAGTTAAGTTGGTATTTGGTTGTGGGATGACTTATACTTAGACCTTCTAAAGAAGATTCAAATAGGCTTGTTCGTGGTTCATATGGATACTTCATTTCTCTCTTTTGTTATTGTAGATGGGTATGTAATATTCCAGATATAAAAAATATGCATAACAGAAATAAAATTGTAGAAATGGTATATGAACAACAATATAACCAGAATAACACCACAATATTACATAAATGATAACATAATAACACTAGAAAGAGAACTTTGATTATTGAGGGCAATGTTCACAGGCCTCTCCGAGGGGGAAACCTCCATTCGAGTAGAGCTCTATTACAATAATATATGAGCTAGGGTTCACATACCCTCGACTCTTATTTATACTAAATATGTCTATCAAGAGAACCATCTAGAGGAAGATCCTTCTAGAAGCGGAAGCTTCTATTAGGTCTTCTTACATTCAATTTATTCTACCTTATTGCAAGACCTTATTAATATTGACCTTTATTACATCAGAATACATTGTTCTATCTACATAATGGGTTAGTTCCCTTACAAGGTAATGGGGATATTTTATTTTCCAAGGTCATATGAGCAATTACCAAAAACCTCCATATCCCCTTTGAACTGAAATTGTCCCTTCTCTGTGAACCCCTTACAAAATTTCTAATAGATTTCAATGAAGGAGTTATCCATTTATCTTTAAAATTGAATCCTTTGATTTTGAATTAACAATGAATTATAATAGAACAAAGAGAGACTCACTGTGATTTTCAGTAGAAGTACAAAATGTTTCTTCCAATTTCATCACATTTAGACTTTGTCTACTATTCTTCGATTTCTCCTTTTACTACAATGTCTCACCTTGAATTCCCTTTAATTGAATCTCCAAAAGATGTGTATCACCCTTTTCTTCAAATGAATTCATTTTCTTATTTATTTAGTATTTTTTTTACTTGCAACACACTCATTCAGAGGACATTCTATGACTCCCTCCTTTGATGGATTTCCCAAAACCTTTCATTCACTATTTTTTTAAATTACCATTTTCTTCCTATATTTTACAAATGAAGGGATGAACAAAATATTCACTAAGTCCCCCTATACATGGTATATAGAAAATTGGAACGATATCTTAGCATAACCCTCTATTTTCTTGTGTATTTTCTTCCTTGTCTCAATCTCAATGAAATTCATAAGAAGATCCTTGATATCCATATCTATGAAGATCTATAGGCCTATGTCTCGAGGCTTTATATGACTCATCAACATCTACATTCCTTTCCATGCAATCCCCAATATATTATAGAATTATATTAGAGAATAATTCTAGTGGGGGGGCTAGTAACATTACCCACATAGGTTGTTTCATGGATACTTTATATCTAGGGCCAATTCACACCATCTAATTTTTCAATTCCATCATTATAGAACCCTAGTACTAGTTTCTAGTTATAATTTGTTCTATATCTTCCTCTAATTTAAACATTAAACACATCCAACCCTACACTAACAAATGGAACCTTTGTGCTTATCTCATCATTGGCACCTATAATCATTTCATTCATTCCTTTATGATATTTCCATTATCATCCTTCCGTAAAACCTTCCTATAAGAAATTTCTCTTGATACTCCATAACATATTCCAAATAGACCTCTTCCCTCAAAACCATTTTGAGTATAGACTTCCTTCATTTCATGCACCTCTTATTCCTTTTACCAAGACTATCAAGTTTTTTTTCACCCTACGATTTTCAGTCTTCCCTTAACCACTTAGAGCATCCAAATTCATCATGTTTCCTATGAATCTAAAACTTTGAGTCTCTTTATTTAGAATTGTATTGATTTATAGGTTTTTTTTTTCTAGATCTCTTATGTTTCACTTTCCTTAACCAAAGGTATCCCAATAGTTCTACTTTGTGAAAATTTGATGAAAAAGAATAATGGCAAGCAATAAATTCAACCTCCTCGAGGCTCCATCCCCTAAATCCACACACTCTATCATCATCTTATATATTTAAACTTCAAGTCAATGATTTAATGCACATGTCAAAAGTTTCAAAGACATTTTTTGAACAAACTTTTCAAACTTCTTCAAGTTTTTTCCTTGAAAGAAAAAACCTTTTGAAAATGGTATCCTCTATCTAGTTACTTGAGATGTGGCATCCTAAGGAACCAAAGGTATCCTTTCCTTCACTCGAGTCACCCAAATAATCTACTAGTTCTTATTCAAACTCCATCTTCCTCCATTCAACAATTTCTCATCCATACCCATGTCACTAAAATATTCAATTGCTTATATACCTCTGTAAACAATGTTTTAGAAATCATATAAAATATTGGAGAAAATTACTATTTATTAAATATCATAGCTAAAAAATTAAAACCATTCATTTGATTTAATCACATGTACAATAGGTCTCTCTACTAATCCATCTATTATAAATACAAATGTTACCATATAAATTTGAGACTCTATAATGGTTTTTATATAATGAACTTCTATTCTTACTCCTATCCACACATCTTTTTGTTTGGTTGAATTCTTCCAATTGTGATCTACTAATTGTGATCTACTGCTATAATCTAAATGCAACACCTTATTAGTACTTGCTAAAGAAAGTATTATAGTAATCATTAAGGTTTCAAACTTCATTAACATGCTAAATATATATTAACATTTTATAAAAACATCTATTATTTGAATTATTTTTTTTAAAACAAACCGTTTTTTTAATCTTTGTAATTTTATATATAAAATTTTGTATTGATTTAAAGATTTTAATGATACTTCATTATCTCTATTTTCTATGAATTATTTTCCTATATTTTACATTGTTTTAAAATAATTCAAAAATACTAAATTCTCACAAACCCATGTCACTGCATTTGCCTTGTCCTTAGAGCTAAATCGTCAATGCAATGACAATTCCTACAATCATACTACATGCATTCTACACTACATAAGTACGTTCAAGATGAGTCTAATGATATTTTTAATATACTTTTCAACTCCTTCATGACACAACAATTCCTACAATCATACTACATGCACTCTACACTACATCAGTACGTTCAATATGAGTCTAATGATATTTTTAATATACTTTTCAACTCTTCATGACACAACGGTACAAAATTTCAAGATGAGTCTAATGATATCTTTTAATATACATTTCAACTCCTTCAGGACACAACAATACAAAATTTCAGTAGCTACAACTCAATCACTGTCACGAGATGAACTTTAGGGGCTACAACTCAATCCTCTTCACAACATGACCAAGACACTTCTCTATAAAAGAGGTTAATACTTATTGTAAAAATGGAGGTTTTGTACTTCAAAATGACTACAAAGTAGTTCAACTTTACAAGCATTTAGATGGGAAGAAAAGAGGAGGTGTTGCATAGCCATAAGAGCATGCATCATGTTCAGAAATAGTAGCAGAAAAGAAACAGATTTGAATCTCATCAAGCATCCAAATGTTTTGATATTATACTAGGTATGGTCCTTATAATTGTCAAGCTCTTTAAATTTGTCTTATAATTGTCAAGCTCTTTAAATTTGTTGATATTTTATCTGTAACAACATATTTTGGGAGTAGGTCACTTTGGATATGGTCAAAAACATTTTGTTCAAATTTTATATGAACAAATTGACAATTCTCTAATCAAAAATATTCTTAATTTTTTTTTAGCTTATAGAGGAGATTTTTAGATAATCCTTTGTTTAGAAATATAAAATCATAATAGTAATATTTTGATGAGATGAAATTGAAGATCAATTAAGTACCATCCCTTGCATTTCCTAAATTTTGTAAGCCCTTCAAATTGGAGACTAATGTAATTGGATACGCTATGGGATCAATCTTCATCAAGAACGTAAGCTAGTATGTTATGATTATGAGATGTTTCATGGGGGAGTCCTAAAATACACTATGTATGATAAGGAAATATATTTCTTAGTTCAAGTTTTTAAGAAGTGGAAGCACTATCTATGGGCAAGGAAACCATTATCCACATTGATCACTATCCAATGCATTATTTGTGGGCCTAAAGTAAGATTAAACAAACTAGACACTACAAGTGCATGGGATTTTTACAACAATTTCATCTATTCATCAACTATAAGAAGAAAAGTAGTAATATGTTGGTAGATATGTTTTCAAGGCCACTCATATCCAAGATTATAGATTTTGGAACTCTTATGAACAAGGATATTTTTTCCACATACAAAGAGACATACACATAAGAGGAAGACTTTAAAAAGGTGTTTCAACAACTACAAGGCCAAATTCATGTAGAAGAAGCTGACAATAAGGTTGACTATCATCTCTAGAATGGGTTTCTCTACAAACTTCGTGTCGCTAAAGGTGAAATATTGCAACTTATCAGAGAATCTCATACATTGAATATTGTAGGACATTTTGGTGTTGGGAAGAGAGTTGACTTAAAAAGGTATGTGTATTGGCCCAAAATTCAAGAATATGTAGCTCAATATATTATAGGATGCATTCCTTGTTGTACCATCAACCCCAATAATAGAAAACAAGGTTTATACCATCCCTTTCTTGTATTCCCTCGACCCCCCAAAAAAAGTCCATGAATTTTGTGGATGGTTTTCCACCAACCAGGAAGTGACATGACTATAAATTTTCCATATTGTACATGTTCAACAAGATTTTCATTCTCCTGCCTTTTAAAAATACCATCAAAGGAAAAGAAGCAACACACATTTTTTATGAACAAGTCAGGGTGCACTTTGGGATACCAAGGAGCATCATCGAAGATAGTTCGATACCAAATTTCTTGGTGAATTTTAGACTACACTTTGGGAAACGATGGACACAAATTTGAAGAAATATACAAAATTGTATCCACAAACATATGGGTAGACATAATTAGTCAATAGGAAAATGGTTCAATTTTTTATGGGTTACAATTAGAAGAATCCAAAGACCAAAAGAATCCAAAACCTAGGACAGAAATATGATCTATATTCAAGACTCTTATAAAAAATAAATCCATACTTCTATTGGTAATTCCACTTTTGAAGCTTTCTTTGGATAGTGCTTGGATGTTCCAAATTAATGACATGGAGGTGTGAGTGAAGACGTCATGGGAGAAGCATTGAAAGTAGAGAAATTTGTTGAAAAGATTAGGTAGATCCATTTGCAAGTACAAGAGACACTAAAGAAGTCACATGAAAATTACAAGGCCCAAAATGATCAACACATAACTAAGAAAAAATTCAATGTTGGAGACAAAGTTTGGTTGTAGCCAAACAAAGAAAGGATACATGGATCTAGTAAGAATATAGATGTTCCATGGTATGGTCCTTTTCTGGTATTGAAGAAGGTGGAAGATAATTCTTATAGACTCACTCTGCCCCCATACATATCATATACTTAGTAATGAATGTGGAAAATATGAAACTCTGAGAATTCCATGTTGGATTAGGAAACTAAAGAGAAGGTCATACCTACCATAAAGGGATGAGTACTATAAGCTCAGGTAGAAGATACAATTTTGCATAAGAATTATGTAACTAATAGACATGGGAAACATGACCTTTGGTTGATAACATTGAAATTTTAACTTCTAGGAAAGGAAAAATGGTACTCCAAGGAGAAGGTAGAGAAAACAAATTCTCACCTCATTCAATAAAATATTTTGGGAACCAAAAGCCTCCCTAAACCAGGAGGTATGATCGAGAATGGATCATTATATAACTTGTCATCTATCTTGGTACTTCTCAGGTGGAAGAATTAAAGGCGTTGGATTGCAAGTCACATTTTAGTGGTAGGTTATAGTTTGGAAATTTGGGGTCCAAAACCTTACAGATCCATTTTGAGGCATCAAACGATAATTTTTGGGGTAAAAAATTGGTGAGCATAACTCTCATCCCATCAACGTTGTTCAACACACCAATAATTTTTTGACTGTGTGAAAATCACCTCAATGAGAGTTCGTGTGAAAGTTATGTCTCCTACAAGTTTACCTACCTTATTGTCCACCATGGTACTAAGTGGATGCCGCACCAACCCTCATTACTCATGTGTGGGTCTAGTCATGTGTGGAATTTCAAGAAGATTCTATAAGGTCCAAAACCCTAACACTAATTGAGGGTCAAGGCATGCAAAAAAATTAACCCTAGAGGACTATTAAACTATGTTAAATATTAGGCCACTAGGAGGAAAGGGGGTTGCATTATTTTAATATTGTACTTGTTCCATAGTTGGGAAGAGTATCTAGGATTGGGATTTGAGAGTATAGTAGACAAGGAAGAATATTCTATAACATCCATTTAGGCCACAATGTCATAGACAACTTGGTAGTGAGTTCCCCTTTCTTTGTATTTGCATTTTCTAACTAAAGAAAGGAGAGTAGAGCATAGGCCTCACCTTCTATTTGAGTTTCCTCCCATTCAAGTTTCCTAAGATAATGTTTAGCTCATTTGAGTGGATGGTGTATTCATTTTCTTATTATTTCATTTTATTATTTGAATTATTTTTATAAATTTGAACAATAAACTAATGACAATAAAACTGAAATCTAAAAAAATAAACATATTTAATAAAACTTTCAAAATATTAAAATATTTATTATAAATATTTTTTTATAAATCACAAATTTACACGAATTAAAAATGAAATTCCCAATCATACTACATTATGCTAAACTATACATTATGCAAATGATAATACGTATCAATATAAAGCAACTCAAAAAAATTACAAAAAGTTGCCGTAATTACCACATTAGTGAAATTATGCTAAACTATACATTATGCTAATCATGATACGTATCAATATGAAGCAATTTACAAAGAGTTACCATAATTACCACATTAGTGAAATTTGGAAAATTTACAGGCACGAATGTCAAAACGACATTATAGAAAAAACTTTACCACCTTCCTTGATAAATCCTTCGAGAAAGTATTATAAAAATGAAATTCCTATTACTATTTTCCATTATAAGGATGAGACCTCTACAATAAGAGGCTCTTCCATCAATACATTATGCTAATCATAACATGTATGAATATGCTTTCATTCTAACTAGATACTCGCCTTATTTATCTTGTTCAAATAAAATGTCAATACTCTTGTAAATGGTATAAATAAATTGTATACTTATTTATTAAACCCATAACCAAATGTTCTCCAATGTGAGCTTCCAAAATAAATTGTGTACTTATTTAATGTTTGACCGGTTTTAAAAAAAACCTAATTAAATTTAACTAATAAGAATGTCATAAATTCTATTTAATGTCGTTTGCAAAATAAAAAAATATTAAATATGTGTACTTTCTAGCCATGATCGGCTCTCTATCATGCAATGCTCTAGTAGCATAGGATGAATGGGAAGCCTAGGATAAGAAAACCCTAATTTTAACCATGATTATAAAACAATAAT
This sequence comes from Picea engelmannii, assembly GCA_009831015.1. NCBI lineage: Eukaryota > Viridiplantae > Streptophyta > Pinopsida > Pinales > Pinaceae > Picea > Picea engelmannii. Next base: position 603,922 of record ML779817.1, read on the forward strand.
TTTTATCACAGTGTGGAATATGCATGATGTTATCAATTGGATGTAGTTTGGATGGTTGTGAGGAATGATTGTTATCCTCCCCACCCGGGTTCAATTCTCATAATGACATGAATAAAATCTCATAATGAGTATGTTGTAATGGCTTCGAGCCTATATGTATTGGAAATTTGTCTTTGATACAAAATCGAATAGCAAGGCAATATTATTGTTTGATTGGGGTGTTGCGACCGAATGGGGGTATAGGACCATTTTTAGTGTAGATTTTAACCTTGTACAATTAATTATTGAAAAGACATTATTGATAAAAACATAAAAGACACACACACACACACACATTACACCGTCAATTTTTTTAGAGTCGCACCTCTAATCTTGTGTTCATCATATATTCATTGTTTATAATATAATACATATATAGGATCACGTAGCATCCAAATCCACTCATACAGTTACTTGGATTAGTCAACAACCCTAATCCTTTAACCAGAATAAAAAAACCATTAGTGAAAACCATGTGCTGAAAAAATTCCAAAAATCGGATGCAAAAAACCTCAAAATGAAATTTGGGGGCACTATCCCCAAACCCCCAGACAGGGGGTGCTAGCGCAACCCCTACAACTCTCCCCCCTCGTGCCCAGCGCAATGCAAACACTCGTTCTAGTCATGAAAATATTATAACACATACCCAACATATTTCTGGGGGTGCTAGCGCAACCCCTACAACCCTCCCCCCTCGTGCCCAACACAATGCAAACACTCGTTCTAGTCGTGAAAATATTATAACACATACCCAACATATAGGCATTGGGGGTTAAAAAGGGGTATCTAGTAAACATAGGGGATATCAAGTAAAATTAGGTTTTTATTATTGCAAAGATGCATTGGGATGGGGTTTTAATAAAATGATTTTGGGAGGTATTTATCAATATTTAGTGAAAATAGATGTATTATTTAATATCCCACTAATGCATCTGTTATTTCAAGTTCATAAGTGGAGGCCCCATGAACCTAATCAATGAATTTTCATGGGTCATTTTCACTATTTAGCATTCTAATAGGGAATTTGCAATGAGAATTTTTCATGTATCGTTTTCATGGAGGCATTTTCGCTGAGGAATACCTCTACAACCTAAATCTGTGAGTTTGACCGAACTGGGTGCCCAATTTCTCTCTCCCACTCTTTTTTGTAATTTATTTTATCTCTATTTCCAATATGAACAATCCCATGTTTACCAAAACCTCTGAAGAGGATATCTAGCAAATTATCCCTAGATAGTATTTATGAATATATAGAATCATTAGATAAACATACAGAAGAGAGAGAAGAAAAAATTCAAACAAAGTTAGAGTTAATGCCTTGATAATAAGTTGAACTCCTTTGAAGACAAGATTCAGAAACAATTAGACCATAAAATATTAGGGTTTGAGACTAAGTTGCACAAAATGGATATTAGATTACAAGAAATCGAAAAGAAAATCCCATAAAATAAATAATCATCCCAAGAAGGAGAGGTCAATAATCTATAAAACCTTAATTTCAGGAACAAGATTAAAGAGATATAAGAAAATCTAAATAATGATTTGGCCCTAAATAGTTTGGAAGGTAAATAAGAGAAAATAAATAAGCTTATAGAGTTAGACCACGAGTGTAACAATAATCCTTGAACACATCAATGAGAAAAAGGTAAAGCTAAGAGCATCGAATACTACCAAAAAAGAATCTTAAAAATTGGAGGGCCTGTCATCGCCTCTCACATCCACAAGCTCTTCAATTTAGTAGTCAAGTAGGTCTTCCCTAAAACTTTGAATCAAAACATAATTGTACTTATTTCTAAAAGTGGGGATAAAAACAATCCCTATAATTGTAGGACCATTGTGATTATCCCCCTTTTATCCAAGTTATATAGAATTATTTTGGAATTTAAGATCAACATAAGGTTAGAAAGACATGGAAAAAGAGCTAAATACTAGGTTGAATTTAGAAGTTATCATCCAACTATGGAGAACCTTGTTACACATAGGATCATTGTAGAATAGTTTCATAATAATAGAACCAATATCCTATGTTGTTTAGTTGAATTTAGAAAATATTTTGACATTGTGCCTAGGGCTAACATTTGGAATAAATTAGAAGACATAAAAGTTTCTTTCAAGTTGAGAGATACCACGGTAAGGTTGTACATGAATTTTATTTCTAGGTTTAGGAACATTGAGAGCTAGTTGGAAAAAAATTATTGTAATATAGGATTTAAGGTTTTCCCTTGTCCCCTACTCTTTTTGGCATATACATTGGCAAGTTAGAGGGTCGATTGGAAAAAGTGGGTTGTGTCAACCCAATTCTAGTTGGTATACTCATCATCCTCAATCTTCTTTACCCTAATGATATTTTTCTTATGGAGAGGATTCCTTATTATCTAGACAAGAAACTAAAACTTTTCAAGGATTTATGCTTTAATACAAGTATGGATATTAACGCTAACAAAATGAAGTTTGTGATTTAATTAAATCGAAAAATATAACTTATGCTAATTACATGTATGACAACAACAAGTTGGAGGAATTGAATTCATATAAATATATTGGAATCAATATTCATCAAAATCTTAACTAGAAATGTATCATTGAGAAAAAGTATAAATTACAGGACGAAAGCTTATTATGGACTTGAAAATAGTTGAAAATCAATGGATCTTTGACTATGGGATAAGAAGAAAATACTCTTTGATACTCTTATTGGTCTTGTTATCTTATATGGTTATGAAATTTAGGGTTGTAGCATCTCTATAGAATTGTGGACAAAGATAGAGAAAGTCCAAAACTGTTATATAACTTATAATCTCAAAATAAAAGGCAATACACCCTATCATATCCTCCTCATAGAAACTAGTTTTTCCCCCATTTAAATCATGGCTATGACTAGGTACCTAATGTATTATAACAAGATAAAAAAGATGGAATACAAGAGGCTTCCTAAGATTGATTCAAACTATATTCAAAACCACATATGGATCAATAAACATTAGCATAAAGATGTCATTATTGGCTAATTCATTGGGGGGTAAAGGAAGATGTCACTATGTACAACAATGATCAACTCAACAAGTTTATGTTGATTTAGGAGAGCTTCTATTAAATCTTTTCAAGCACAAAAATATACTAAATATTTTCCTTACATTTCTTAATGTAACTATGGTAATTTAGGAATGCTTCTATTAAATATCTTAAAGCACAAAAATAAAATTTTAAAACAAACCAAGTAATTCCTGACCAATTCAAGCACTATATCATATATAATCTTTAAATAACTACAAAATATTAAATATTTTCGATAACTTTTAATCCCTAAACACTTTATATATGTTTTTATCATGTTATAAAGTTTCAACTCAACATAAACAAAATTAAAATATTTAATTTTACTCAATCATCTTTGAAGAGCTACAGAGTGTTCGGGACCTAACCCCTCACATAGGTAGAATAATATGTTCTGATGTCATAAGGGTCAATATTAATAAGGCCTAGAAATAAGGAAGAATAAGTCAAATGTAAGAAGACCTAATAGAAGCTTCTTCTTCTAGAAGGATCTTCCTCTAGATGTTTCTTTTGATAGACATATTTAGTATAAATAAGAGTTGAGGGTATGAGAATTTTTGTCTTGGATATTATTGTAATAGAGCTCTACTCGACTGGAGGTTGCCCCCTCAAAGAGGCAAGTGAAAATTTCTCTCAGTAATCAAAGTGTTCATTTTGGTGTTATTTTGGTATCATATTGGTATTATTGTGGTGTTATTCTGGTTATATTGTTGTTCGTCTTCCATTTCTAGCATTCTATTTATGTTATGCATACTTTTTATAT
>ML779818.1:24946-43003 GCA_009831015.1 Picea engelmannii
AGAACTGCTGGTCTCTGTGGCCCCCTCATCTGAATCTGCGCCCGTTTCGGAGTCTAAAGGGATGTGCTCCTCATCCAACTTCATGGGTTCATCTACTGGAGGGGTTTCCTTGTCCGGAATCGGATTTTCTGGGGCTGGCGGGGATTGAGTGACTGTAACGATTGGCTCTTTCAAGGTTTCCTTTGGCTTGTTAGCCCCTTCTTTCGGAGGTGCCTTCTGAGGGTTTGGCTTTGAAGATGATGGTTGGCTCGCCTGCTCTGGCCTTGGGTCTTTGGATTTAGGACCTGGTTTTCTTTTCTTGACCTTTTTCCAGCCCTCAACATCATCCTTTTCTGGGCTTTGGTTCTTTGGGCAATTCCTCTGGAAGTGTCCATGCTCTTGACAGGTTCTGCTCTTGAAGGGAAGGTGTTCATAATCGAGTTTCTGGTAGTGAGACCAGTTGCCCATAGTAAGCTTCACCGGCTCCAGGAGCCCTGCCTCAAGATCCACTTCGACACATATCCTAGCGCAGTTGTAGATGGACTTGTTGTCTGCCTTATCAATGAATTTCCCTATTCCATTCCCTATCTTTTGTAGAGCTTCATAGTTCCAGCAGTGAACTGGCAAGTTGGGGAGCCTGACCCAAACAGGTACCTCCTTTGGCAGTTCCACCATGGGATCGAAGTTCGGGGTCCAACGGTTCAGATACATCCCCTGGGTTCCCATAAAATAAGGTCCGTTGCTGAAAATGAGGTCCTTATCTTCCTTGTTTATAAACTCGAAGAGAAAAAAGCCACTGCTCAAAGGGTAGCAAGTTACTCCTTGCTTAAGGAGGGGCTTCCAGTTCCTTTGGACCCAAGCGTCGGTTGTTTTTGCTGAGGGCCAAAGTCCCATAAACTAGCCTACCAGCCCTCTCTCAGAGAGAGCCAGGGCTATCTTGATTGCTTGCGTCTCCGGGAGGGCGATTTCTGGGATTTCATCTAGTTTTTTTATGAATTTTGGAACCGTAGAATAGGCCTTGCGCTTACCTCCGCTGGCAATCAGCTTTCTGAACGCGTACTCTTCTGAACTCGGAGGGGGAGGAGCCGAATCCCCACCCCCTGGGGCGACCATGGCCGGCTCTGGCTGCAAAATCAAACCCTAGGCGCTTTCCACGATCCCTATCGCTCTATCGTTGTTTTTCAGTAACCGGAAAAAGCAATTACTTGCTTATTATAAATATTAATATCTACATTAAATTAAATTATATATATAGTATTTATTTGTTTGATATATTTTATTTATTGTTTTTAAATATTAATATCTACATTAAATTAAATTATATATATAGTATTTATTTGTTTGATATATTTTATTTATTGTTTTTAAAAAGACTGAAAGATTAAGCAAATTATTTTCATATCTTATTGTTTGATATATATAATTAGCAAAAAGTAGGATTATTATCTAAATTTTTTATACAATTTCAAGATTTAACTTGTCTAATAAAATGTCTCATCTTATAAATAAGAATTATTTCAATTTTAAATATCTTATTTTGTAAAGAAGAATTATTTCACTCTTATAAATGGCATGTCCCGTCTTATAAATAAGAATTATTTCAATATTCTATTTAATTATTTCACTCTTTATAAATAGCATGTCCCGTTTTATAAATAAGAATTATTTCAATATTCTATTTAATTATTTCACTCTTACTTATAAATAACATGTCCCGTCTTATAAATAAGAATTATTTCAATATTCTATTTAATAAATAATTATTATTTAAATATCTTATTTTGTAATTAACAATTATCATTCTTATAAATAACAATTATTTTTAATATGGTGAGTTATATTGAATGTTATGTTATGTCAATGGAGATAAACTCAATGATAACTACAAGGGATAGAGGCATTACTACAAGAGATAATCTTCGAACTTAAGAAAATAAATGAAGCATTTGGTAGTGCTCTTACAGCCAATCATTAATAGATGATTTTAGGTGGAGTGGTTTTCCTTAAATGAGATCGATGAATTATCTACATTCTAGTAACATTTGATAACTATACTTATTAAAGGTTGACAATTATATTATGATAGGTTTTGCTACCTTCACATCTTTTTCTATATATAATTTCCCTCCTATTAAATTAATAAGAATTTTTCAAAATTTCTTTATATTTTATTGATAGTAGATTATAATGTCGAGTTTTAATTTTGTGTAGCTTAGATGAAATGAATAACTAGATAAGGTGACCCAAACTTAATTGGATTGCAGATTCTGTCCATCCAATAAACATAGACCAAAGTTCAAAATCAACGGTTAATTTTGATCCATACAGATCTCTGCAATGGAAACAAGGACAAGGATTGCAGATAAGGTGAAGTGTAATGTTCACAATTTTATGGTCGAAGAGCTACCATCAAACCCACCTGAACAAAACTTTCCTTTTCCAGCCAAATAAGTTCATTCAAATAAAACTCAACCATAAAACAAAACAGATCTTTTACATAACATCATTAATTAAGCGTCGAGAATAGGCCAAAAAAATGACACCATCTCGATTTCGTTTGACCAAAAAAGGGTCGCAACCTGAAACATCAAATATCCATAGACTTACAACAAATTCAGAACCGTTAGTCTCCACAAACGTGATGCAGGGCTAGGAACTGTTTCATGTAGGGATGGGAACTATCAGTCTCCGCAGAGGTAATGCAAGGCATGGAACAGTGACAGTGGTTGGTGTGGACCGGTTGACAAAGTGGGCTTCACTATAAATCCACACTTAGATTTTTAGATAGTGGTGAGGTAAGGAACAAAAGTTATTTAAAATTTATCAGAATTGTAAGACACTATTGTGTGCACCTCACATGAAGAATAACTCTTCACAAGGCCTGTTTTAAAGGCTAACTAAATCGCTCCACCTTTGTTGGAAGCTGGCCATTTAGAAATCTGCAACATCAAGGTTTGGTGTGACCCTGGTATTGGTGTTGGAGTTGGAGTTGGTGTTGGTGTTGGGGTTTGAAAGAGAAAAATATGCATATCACGATACCAAAAATAAACTAAGCAAGTACATATTCATAAGATAAAATCTTGACACTTTGTCAAGGAAACATCAATGGTCATGGTATTGGTAATTTATTATTCAAATAGGTTTATAAGTTACAAATTATTCTTGGGGTTTCATGGATATATACAATATAGGTTAGATCATTACATCATTTCAAGAACTTGTTTCGGTTAGACAAACTACCGAATATTTATTATAAGTAAATTTGTATTATTACCATGTCTTCCTATAATTGTTGTCATAATTCCAACACATGGGATCCATTCAGATACTCTCAAAACCTCTTACATTGTAATTGATACTATTGCAACTTTAGTGCAATGCAATGAGATTGCAGTTCTTGTCAAAGATACGTCCTCGAAATCCCCTCAAAATGCTGAAAAAAAGCCAATGAGGGGGACGATTTAGTTAGCATTTAGCTCGTAGCCTTCATGTCCAATCTACCTGCAATATTCCTCTAAACATTGAAGTAAATGTTCTTTATTTGACCACCTTTTCTACATTACAATATTGTGCATAGCTTCTTCGAAAAAAATATTTATTTATGTAGAGTCCTTGTCTTTCAGTGTTCTCCTCTCGCCCCTTCAATAAGTAATCATATTGTGCCAACCCCTAAGAAACTTAGGGGTGTTTCTAATAGCTTTTTCCCACCAAAGAATCCAACCATTCTCACCTTGTAGTTCATGGTCTAGGTTGTAAGGTCTAGAACTTTTTTGTTATCTAGAAGTGCTCTCCCAACTCAAAGTGAGACAAGTTCACCTTGAAGGGTAGTAAACCGATTTGTTTAGTGACTGGAAGGAGAGATCGGGATGGTGGCCATTGGCCTTGGGTCAGGGTGGTGGTGTCCATCGATCTTGGGCGGGATGTTAAACCCATTACACTAAAGAAGGAAACAAATTGGATATTGGGTCAATCTCACAGTAAAGGTACTCACACTTTGCTTAACGTTGGGTTCTATTCCCCTTATTAACACCTTCATATATCCTCTCCATAACTACTCTTGAACTGCCCCAATCCCATCACAGTAATCTATTCCCCTAAATAAATACCTCTGAACTACCCCATAATAATCATAGGAATTAGAGCCTCTTCCCAAGCTATCCCCCTCGATAATTTCCTTTGAACTGCCCCATGATAATAACATGAGTTAGGGTCTCCTCAAGCTATTGCGCGACATAGCATATCTATCATGTGGCATAGTGTATCTTCTAAATAAATGTTTATAATTTGTCCTATCAAATAGCATCAGATAAGGGTATTCCCACACCCCTCTCCTTGATGGTTGCTTCTAAACTATCCCATTGAACCAATAATAGAAATTTGGGTCTCTTTCCCATCTACCCCCCTAGATGATTGCTCTAGAATTGTTCCATTAAAATAACAATAATTGGGTTTATCTCTCTGGGAATCTCCTCTCGGTGAATGTTCATATTTTCAAATTCGAAACTAAGGGAAGATGAAATGAACTTAAACATGTGGAATAATACTCATTGCACGCTCACTACCACTACCATGGGATCAAGGAAATCCTTTTTAGGAGTATAAATTATGTCAAATTTAAGCATGTATCTCATTAGAATATCTCCTTGTATTAGACCAGGTAAACCATCCTCCATGGCCCAAGTGTTTATGCCTCTAATTTACCTTATAAATTTGCACTATAGGCTTACATCTCATATAAGCATTTTTCCCTAGCGCTAAAGTCAATGAGGCCACTCCTCCATCTCTAACACCTTCCCATTCCTCCATGTTGAAATATCTAAGAAAGGCCCACTCTATAACAAGTAAAGAGTTAAAACACAAGGCATAAATGTTGTAGAAGCCGACCACCTTTCCTACCAACACAAAAGTGATTTAAACACAACATTGATGAGGGTCTCTTATGAAATAAACAATACACAAGGTAACCAAGGAACAATAGAAAAAATTGCTCCCTTGGATCCCTGGTCATGATTAGTGCCCTAAAAATATTCATTACAACAACATTCATCCTTATCCTCAAGTCAAAACTTGAAACCTTAACCCCTTGAAGCCAAAGTACATAAACTCTCTCATCTAGTGCCATGTCTCTAACTATAAACTTTTTTGAACAAAATTTCAACCCCTTCGCATTCAGACACATGGATATATTCATCCTACAATGAAGATGTCATTTTCCAATGCCTCAAGGGAATTGTACATCAACAACTTCTTGAAACCACGTTGACTATATGTTGCTTCACTGACAACCACATCCTTATAAGACATGTTTTCTCCTCCTCCTATAGCTTTAGAAGATTTAATGGGATGACTTGCACTTTTCCAAGCATTTCTCAAGCCCTTCCTTTTCATTTTAAACAATGATCCATTCATCCTTTCCTTTTGAGCCAACGTATTGAAAGGCATTCCCATAAATAGTGGAACTAATCGATGCATCATTTTTATCAACACCAAGAGGGAGAGATTCCTTTAATCAAGTGTGAAGTGCCTTCTACATTTATAGAGTTACACTTAGGAGTTGTACATGGACAACCCATCACAAATTATCGTTTGAATTTACCCTTGCGCAACAAATGAGTGACATGTTATTAACGTCATCAAACTTGGGGAGAAAATCAAACCACTCAAGGGAATCCCAATACTTGGGGCAACAATCATAGAGCTCGAATTAGCACCAAGGAGCCCTCGGTCCATCATCGATCAATGTGACAGATACATGTGCAAATCCCAAAATCAAGTGAGTATAAATACGATTTGAGAATAACCTTGTAGAAATTCCATGTCCTTGGAGGGTTGGTGAATTCAAAGTAACAGTATATAATCCAGAACAAATGGGGCTCAGTTGCAAAAGAATCAGAGTAACAGTTTCTCTGTGTTCTCCTTTGAGAATCTAAGGGAATGAAGTCACCCTCATCACCCCCAACATGAGCCCAAAAGGGAATCAAGCCATAGGGCTTGTAAAGGTCCAATGAACCTGGTACGGTCCCGAGGACGTGACATGGGAGAATGAGGATGCTATGCGAACAAAATACCCACATCTTTTTTAAGATTTTGAACATCTTGTTGGTGTTGTGTAAATAAGTTTCACTGAGGACAGTGCAAAAATAAGGGGAGGGGATTGTAATATCCCCAAGGACGATCCCCAGTTGTATTTATGAATTGTAAACATGTTTTGTAGGCTGGTGAGCCGAGCAATTATAAGTTGGTAGGATTATGTGTTATTAGCTCGGAGAGCCTAGGTGTTAAAGGCCATAAGCTTGATTTTTGTATCTATAATTATGCAGATCATTAATAAAATTTATACATCATTGCGTGTAGACCGACCACGAAGAAAGAGTGATGGGGGACTCAACTCCACTAGGTAGGGAAAGGGATGGGACTGAGAGGCTAGGAAAGAGGGGCTAAGATAGAGGGCTTAACCCAAGGGGAATATTATAATATATTCCTGAAAATGAAAATACTAAAGTGGGGAAAATGAACCCAGTTATCCTAAGTTCCTGGGAAAGGGAATGAGTGCTAAATGGAGTGCATGAAGCTCCAGGAAGACAGGTGTTGACCTGGGCGCATGCAGTTAAAGAGGGAAAATCATCTCATTGGGGGGGGCTCCCCATTCTCTGATCTTTCGCCTAACTCGTTTGGCCTTCATCGTCGACCCCAACATCTTTCACGCACCTTTAAAATCGGTAACCCGAGAAGCTGACTGTTTTCTTTTTTCTGGGAAGGACAACGTATATGTACTTGCCAGAGTCGTGTTGTGCCTTATCAAATTGTGGTTGTTGCCATCCCCTAAGCTATTTTGAGCCTTGCTATTGTCCTCACTTGCTGGAATTGAGTTGAAGCTAGTTGAAGAAGCGGGTTGTCAGGCCCGTGGTTGAAGAGGCAGGTTGTTAGGCCTGTGAGTAGCTCTCTCGAGGTGAAAGAGTTTGTTGGGAAATGATTTTATCCTAGAGAGAATCCAACACCAGCTACAAAGCTCTGAGAATTCCTAATCCGACCTATTGTCGAGACCCTGAAAGGGAAGTGGAGCAGCTGATGGACTGTGGAACAATGAAGGTGCATATTCTTGGGGTGGAACAAGCATGTGGGGAATGAGAGTTTGTGAGTAGTGGGCGTAAGTAGGCTCTTGGAGAGAATCCTTCCAGTTGCATTATGCAGTTTTTTGTAACCTCAACCTAGTCTAGGATTCCTTTGCCCTGGGTGGAGCTTAGTCCCAGCTCGAGGGTGACCACTGTTGAGCGTGATGAGCAGTGTGGTCTAAGGATGGGAGGTTCGTGGAAGGTCTGCACGCAGTTGGTGGTTTTTCTCCAGTTAAAAGATAAGTATCATTTCTATGCTTAATTATGTATGTTGTGCATGTCTGTGATTCTTGCAATGTTATTTTGTGTCTCGTTGCATGTATGAATTACTGTCAATTTCACAAGAGTCTGTATGGTAGCAGTAATTCTATGTTATTGTTTTAAATTCATTAGAAATGCATGTTATATATGTGTGTGTGTTCCGGGGATGCCACAAAATGGTATCCGAACGGAAGGACAAAATTACAGTGAAATTTCGCAATGGCGTTCCCTAGGGGTGACATGTTGAGTGGTCGGGGACGTTACAAATTGGTATCAAAGCTCAAGAAGATCAGAGTTCAGTTAGTAGTAATAGCGTATTCCCGCCTCTGTGGTGGTCGGGGACGTTACAAAATTTCTCACTCTTGGACTTAAAAGTGAGTGCATACTTAGCCCCTAAAAATGCACAAGTCGGAAATGCCATGAGATCACTATGTATGGACTTAAGATGTATGGTAGTAGGCAAGGCCTTGCCTTTAGGAAAATGATCTCGATGTTGTTTTCGACTAACAAAAATTGGACTAACTCCATCAATGAAAGAAATTTTAGGAAGACCAAGCACCAAATTTGGTGTGCTCAACTACTGCAAATACCTATGGTTTAGATGTCTAAATATTTCATGCCAAAATCTACTCAAAGAATCAACATGTGCAACGAAAGAGGAACCAGAGGAAGGCTCAAAACAAGAAAACATATGCAATCGAGAACTATGATCAACTCTTCCAGAAGCAACAATGATGTTGGGATTTTGTAGTTCTCAAATGACTATATGGTTAGGATAAAACTCTAATGTTTTCCCATCACTAGAATGACAGATCTAATAGTAGAGAGTAGATTGGAAAAGATGTAAGGAACAAGGAAAACATCATTGATGCACCCATTAGCTAATTGCATGGTGCCTAATCCTAAAACATCAACATGTATAGAGTCTCCAACTGCAATCTACAAAATTCTATAATCAGATGTGGAAGGAAGCAACTCATGATAATGAGTTATATGGTGTAATGCACCATAATCAAGTATCCAACAACTTGTAGATGCATATAAATTTTAAGAAGATAAAATATACCCTTTACTAGATGGAGAAGGTTTAGACACTTAAATTTTGTGTCGTTGCATGGCTTCATTCAAAGCTTCTAGTTTCAACCAACATTTGGATTCAGTATGCCCAAGTACACCACAAAAACAATAGGTTCCACTTGACTTCATCTTACTTGTCTTGGAGGAATACTCACCAACTTGGAAGATGGAGGAAAATATTTTGTTTTCTATTGAGGCTTGGAGGTAGACTCACCAACTTGAGAAGAATCTTTCTTCTGTTTATACCAAGTTTTGTGCTTACCTTCGAAGGTATCTGCCACAAGATCGTCATTCTTAGAACCAGAAAGAGAATCTAATTGCATAAGCTTAGACTGTTCCCTGGTAAGACTCATAGAAAAGCTCAAAATAGGGAATTTTAAACTCCACTCCAAGTGCATCCATAGTAAAGTAAAACGTAGAATAAAATAGATGAAAATGAACTTTTAGGTTGGATAGAATCAAGAAAATGCACTCGTAATCTATCTTGACTTTTCCACACCTTTTCATTTATGCCAACAATACCCCGAATTTGGAAAGATAATTTTCAATGGACCCATGCTCATCAAGTACAAGCAATGCCAATTATGCTTCCAACTATAAGGCTCAAAATCCATTGACTTTACCAAACAAGGAAGCCAACTTGGCCCAACTTTCTTTTGGATTTTTACATTCATCAATATGAAACAATAAACTATTTGAAACATGCAAGCCAATTTGACCCATAACTTCAAAAAAATTGTTTTGATAGGAAAATCTATTGATTTCCTTGGTAAACATTGGTTGAGACTCAACTAACATTTTCCAAAGCCCTTTAGATTGTAGCAATTGTTGCATCTTGAGTTTCTATGTGTGATAATTATGGGGAGTTAGGACCTCAATAGTCTTTGATTATGCCATTTTATCAATAAATAATACAAAGAAAACATTAGATCTGTGTCTGTAATATATAAATTATGCTCAATGTGTAAATTTGAGTGTGGATGAGAAGATCAGAACTTTGAACTTTGAGCTTGTAGATATGAATATTTGAGTGTTGGTGTGATCCAACAAAGATAAAAGAGCCATGATTAGAATTTATGAATTTATTTGAATATTTGTTGTAATGGTCGATTTGGATATGTAGGAGAGAATTGTGTGCCGAAGTGCAGCTCACCCTTGAACATCGAGAAATGAGAGAGAAACTAGGGCGCTCGACCAAGATGTGGTCATGCTTGAACTTACACAAATGACACATTAAATTTTATTAAAAACCCATCAACTCGTTCTTGGAATGCCCCTCATGTCAAATCAAATCATAAGCACACGACCACAAATTGTCTCACAAATAGAGATATACTATGATTTAGAGATTCCTTTTTTTACAAGCCTATTCTCAAATCCTTTAGCAAGATTTCATAGGACGACGACTTGGACTCCAACCACAAACTTAAATGGATATCCAGATAAATCTATTTACTTTTAGATGTTATCCAAATGTTTAGTTCATACCAAAAGTAAATGGTAAATATAACAAGGCTATTTGGATATCCAAATGAGTAACATTCCAAGGAAAATATCCAAATGATAATATTAAAGAACAACAAATGCATACCCGGTGGTGCGGTGAGGGCTCGAACCAACAAATAGGCACACAAACCAGTGGAAGCCACAGATCAATCACACAAAGAAGACAAACCCAAACTGTGAAGTAGAGGACATGAGATCTATCAAATCTCTGCAAGTACTCCCATACGATATGCAATACCAAATCTTTCCTTCCTCACAATATCTTTAAGAAAAAAATGAAAAGCGGTTTGTAGAGAAAGCTTTGATAACATGAAAATATTTAATAGAACATCCCAAGAACATAAATTATTGCAAAACAAAAAAAAAATACCTTCTACAAGAGATAATGGAATTGATCTATTAAATCTAATGTATATCAAATACAAGAGAATTTATGCTATATGTAAGAATGGAAGAGGCCTAGCGTTAACAAAAGATAGTTGTCATAGTTGGGTGGATAAGGACGCTTGCGTAAGCTTACAACTAACAATATTTTGTTGCATTAGAAAAGAACACTACCAGTCATTGGGAATTGTGACCACATAGATTCTTCCATTCAACCCTCTAATGGAATTCTTGCCGAACCCAATGGCGCAATTTGAAAGCCTCCAATAGGGGATTTTTGAAGTCTAAAATGGGCCTCCTAAGAAAAATAATAAAATAAGAGTTATGAGTTTTCAAAAAGAAAGAAAGAAAACTATTTTTTTTTTTAAATTGTATTTTCAACTTATCTCCCTGTAGCTTTACTTAAATTTGAAGTGTAGGCACTAGTTAGATGAGAAACTAAATTACGCATCCAACGAGTACCCACTCTGCATGCTTTTGGTAGACTCATAGTGATATAAACTATAAATACATAGAAAAAAAGAAACACGTTTTTATTTTCATGTATTTCCAATTTATCTCACTATGAGTCTACCAAAAGCATGCAGAGTGGGTACTCGTTGGATGCAAAATTTAATTCTAGGTTCAACGAGTGCCTACACTTGATATTTGAGTAAACCTATAAGGATATAGGTCGAAAATACGATTCAAAAAGTAGTTCTATTTCTTTCCCTTCAAAAATATTCACCCTTATGGTTGACATCACCATCTTGAACCCTATTGGTTCTTTTAAAGTTAAATCACTTAACTTCCTTGCGCCCAATGGGGGATTGACTGCATCATAATCATTGGGATATGTGACCACATAGATTCTACCATTTTTTCCTCCAATGACATTCTTGCCAAACCCAATGGCACGATCTGCAAGCCTCTTTCAATCATTTTCCCAATCTAGATTGCAACACCAAGAGTCAACAATGAGATTCATCGTTTTGGAAGACAAATAGCTTAGCTACCTTCTCAAACTATTAATGCTCTTGCAATACATTCCATAAAATTAATTGTTAATAATCCTACTATAGTACATTACATGAAATAATCCCATAACAATTTGAAATCCCAAAATACATTATATAATTGCTTAAGACGAGGTTCCCTACGATGAGGGTGGGGATATATTCAAGTTTCTCTGCAACCCAAGTAAGGTTGCATACATGGTCTCTACAACGACGGTGGGGATGCATAATTCCTCCCTTTGAATTAAGGTGCTCTACAATGTGACCAATTATATAAATTAGGTCAAAAGATTATATAAATTAGGTCAAAAGACGCTGGTGATCTACAACCAATTGGAAATCATTTATCTCTTTCAACTCTCTATATAGACTTGAGGTTATAATCATTCTACAATGGCATATGGTTTAGCCATGATCTATTGAATGACGTTGTGCAAAAATCAGTTTTGCTCCTTGAAAATTCAATGACTTATACTCGATATTTAATCTACTTATCCATGCAAAACATATTTGCAATTAGATATCTACTCACTACTAAATTATATTAAATAAATAAATTAAATAAATTATATGGTGTAAACTATAACGACCAAGAAGAGAAAACTCCTTAAACATTATGATGTGAGTTGTGGCCACCAATTTATATCTTAAACAATTACTTGATGATTGGACGATGATGATTAACTAGGAACTTTTTACGAAAGACTTGCCTTATAATTATTCAACAATACATTATACTAATTTCATTGTATTTTATACATCAATGTATTGCAATATATATATATATTTTAAACTTGATTTTAATATATATTTCATTTCAATTTTAATTTTACTTATGATTAGATTAATATTCAATTTTATATATTTTAGATTATTTTTTAAATTTAAACAAAATCATTATTTAAATATCAATTTCAATCAAATTTGTATTAAAAAATGGTTTTAGCTAATTTTAATCTTTTTAGTGAACCTAAAATACAAATAACAACACATGGCTCCTTTGATGTTTAACATTAGAATTGAATTAGGAAGATGCACTTGTAGATATGTTAGAGGCATATGAGGTCATGAAGATGTATTCTGTCATTTCAAGTCACATGAGGTCATGAGGACAATGGAGGGGACTTAGGTCAAATGAGTACAATGGTCAAGGTGGATGAGTAAGATGCATGGATTTCCAAATCCAAGATTGAATTTTCCATGTCACAAGATAGTTTACAGATAATTTAAATCAACTCGTCGAATCTATTCATCCTTTCATATCATAGGGGATATGGACACTCATGGGATGGATGAACCTAATACA
Organism: Picea engelmannii; assembly: GCA_009831015.1. Lineage (NCBI taxonomy): Eukaryota > Viridiplantae > Streptophyta > Pinopsida > Pinales > Pinaceae > Picea > Picea engelmannii. Next base: position 37,567 of record ML779818.1, read on the forward strand.
TAGATTTCCCAATTCAAACCTCAATTCTCCATATCATTATAGTAAAAAAAAAATTACAAATTAAAAATTATACTCAATAACAAAACTCTTAATAATTTTGTAACTAATCCATATTGAAAAATTATTATAAGAAATATAACTTTAATCACTACTTTACAAATAAAATTAAATAGAACTATTTACTCATAACATATAACATAAAATTAATATCTATTGGATATAGTTTGAATGGTTGGGAGGAATGGTTGTTACATTCTCCATCCAAGATCAATTCCTTGTAAGTGGCATGTAATGTCCTTAATGAGTCTATAAAATACTTTTATTCCTGCATAATAGACCTCTCACATCCATCTGCCAAAGTAGATGCCTAAAACATGAGATATCCCTCCACCGCCAACAAGAACAAATTTCACATTGCAAGATTCGCCCCGTGGTCGATTCCCATTGCCCAGCATTATGAATGTCGCACACGTGTTGCAACAGCAGGAGCGCCACCCCATCAAATCCCTTCATAGTAAATCCGTCAGCCCACTGCTCCAATCTGTTAATTGCCTGAATTTACTTCTTCTCGAGAGCCCTTGAATGTAGTGTTTTTTTTTTAATGATGCAGATAAATCTCTGTGTTCTCGAAGCGTATGGAGACTTTCACAGTTTGTTCTGTTGGTACATTAATAAGTTTCAATAACATATCGTTTTGGACTAACTCTATGCACCTGTGTCAAAGTCATAAATGTCGTCGTAGATGGCATAGACGTCGTTTAATGTCGAATGTAATGTGTTCTGTCCTCTGTTGTAGCATTTATGACTCTGTCTCCACGAATTATGAATTATAACGGTTAGCAATATCCACCTATTAAGCAGTATTGAATGTGGCAGAGGGTGGTGTATAGTTTATTGGATCTGAAATTTCTGTCACACAACATTGTATGCTGTAATAGTTGGTGTATAGGTTGTCAGATTTGAAATTACTCTGTGATGCAACAATGAATGTTGTGGTTGGGGTAAGTAATGCATAGACAGTTCGATCTGAATTGCTTTCAGATCTAATCAACTGTACACTACTTATCCCAAAATTCAATGTTGTATAACAAGATGGAGATTGGTCATCAATTAGAATGCCCTGCCACAGTGTATACAACAATAAACACTTTTTTTCTAATTTGTCATTTCACAAAAAGCCAACAGATTGGAGGACACCCACGTGAACTCGTGACTTTGAAAGTTAAAGCAAAGCCTTAAAGGATGTGCATTAACTAACTAAAGGGTGAGAGTCATATTATTTTAAAAAGTTTTAATTAAAATTAAAATACATTTAAATAATTAAAAACCACATAGGAGTTGGTTAAAAAAAGCTAAAAGAAATAGTGTTGTTCAATTTAAAAAAAAATAATGTTAAGAGTTGAAATGGATTTCATATATTTGTTTTTTTTTTAACCGTGAAATTGGTAATTAGTTAGAGTGATTTGGGCTAGGCTTGGGATCAAACCAACTCATTGTTACTATAACCCAAAAGTATATCCAACATAGATTTATGATCAAATCAACTCACTACCACTAAAATTCAGTAATTGAACCTAGATGGAAAGATAACAATCATATCACCCAAACACCTAAACTAAACTCAATTAACTATTTGCATTACTTATAAATATAAGTCAACCATATATGTTTAATGAGATTGTGATAGTCTAAACTCTAAAGTAATACTTTGGTTTTAAATTGAAAAGAGCCGATTTTCATTTCATTTCTTCACCACTTTGATGGGTTTTAATTATTTATGATATCTATGAAAATATGTCAACCATGTATGTTTGATGTGGTTGGGTTAATCTAAAATAATACTTTTTCATTTCTAATTGAATTCAATGAAAAAGAGAGATGAATTTTCATTTTATTTTATTTCCATTTTATGAGATTTCATAATTGTGTTATTTATAAACTAATAGTAGTTTAATTGTTTTAATTTTTGGTCCTTTTTTCAGGGATATTTTTTGTTTAATTTTGCTCTAAATACTATTTGAGTTGTTAATTCTGCATTCAAAAATGCAATTTAAACAACAAAAAATTATGATTTTGTACAAATTTATATCTTCATATTCACGCAAAATAAACAAAAACTTAGAAAAGTTAGACAATACCTTTATAATTATACACCAATCATATTTGTTTAATGTAGTTGTGCTAATCCAAAATAATACTAAATTCAATAATAAAAAAAATGAAATTTCATTTTTACTTTTCATTATTCATGCTACCTACTATCTTACACTAAAACTATATTTTTTCCAAAAAAAAACCTTTACAATGAAATCCAAAAGACTCTTTCCTACATTCATAAATAACATTAATATACATTAATGTGTCTCATCTAAAAAAAAATTCAAATAGAATACCTACAAATACAAAACTAACCAAATTAAACTAACCCATTGAACTATACACCAACCCTATTTTAATATAATGAATTTAATTCAAAGTAATACTTTCCATCTCTAATTAAATTAACATGAAAGATCAATATTTTTATAATAAAAAGTGAATCCTCACCATAGTTTCATCGTTTTCCACTTGTGGTCATGTAAACACGAGGATCGATATTATCATAACATGATGTTGGCATGTCTTTTTAGAAAGTGTTGTTCATGATTGTATTTGCATATGCAGGATTTGCATATAAGATTATAAGGTTGGTGTAATAAATTTAGAGTGATTTTAATGAAATACATTACAATTTTAGATGTGAGAAGGTTTAATAAAAATCCGCCTTTTCGATGTAGAGTACATGTGGGGAATTTCTCATTTATCAGAAAAGACAAATTCATTTAAATTTATTTAATTATAATTTGTATGGTGGTAGGTTGAAATTTGGTAAGTCCTTGTTTATGTTTTTTTATTGTTATGTAGGATAGTGAGTTTGGTTGAGTTGGAATTGGTAAGTGATTCAAATCCAGGGAACTTTAGTGATGACTTAGTTAGGGAGGAATGGAGGGTTCCAAGAGGGAGATTATATTAAAACTTTTTTTGGACTTGGAATAAAGTTATAAATTGCTTTTGGTTGGCTGACTATCAGTTGAGCTTGCAGGTCCTGAAAAGCTCACGCAACACTAGCTATATGGTAGACTCGTACCCTACCCAAGGGTGTCAATGACCTTGGAATAAACATTGACCAATATTTTAGGAATTCTAATGACTTTTCAAGCTAAAACACAATAGTAGCTAGGTGAGGTAGGGTGTGAATGGAGTAAGTTAAAAAGTGGACTAACTCAACTTTAAACACAACAGTGGCTAGGTGAGGTAGAATGTGAATGGAGTAAGTTAAAAAGTGGATGAACTAAACATTTACAACAAGTCTTATTTTTCTCGGGTAGGCAAAGTTTCACCTTGATCGACTCGTGTTTTTTAAATTCCAAGGATCTAGATCTTTTTAAAAATGAGCTAAAATCCATAAAGGCAAAGTTTCATGGTCAAAATTTTCATCCATCACATGGAACGATAACTTTGGATGCTAATGGTTTTCTACTGGGTCTAAAAAGAAGAATGGAAAAAGAAAAAGAAGAAAGAAAAAAGAAAATATTCTAAAGGGACTTGAGAAATTGACTTCCAACTTTACTCAAATCAAATTTAATTACAATAGAAAACAACATAAATAGTTACAAAGAGAAGTTCCTTCCCGAAGATAATAAAATAATCTTGTTACAATAGTGCATTTATGTGACTAATCATTGTATTACTCTTGGTGGTAAAGTGCCCTTCAAAATCCCTCTAAGTAGTGTGTCGTAGATGCGACCGAAAACTATTTCACAGTGCAGCCAGCACGTGGGAAGAACTTGTGAGACCCAGCTGGTGATGTCTGACCATACTCAGGTAGTAGCAACACAAGACAAAGGGATTAATGCAGAGGATATAGGCTTAAATGACTTGTTTATTATTACGCATCGTGAGTACTCTCCATCGCGTTCACTGGTACATCGACTAGGTCACGGCTCTGTTTGATTATCTCGACCATCATTCCAGAAGGTTGCAAGGTCGAATTCTAGATGATATGGATCATCAATCAATCATCATTGTGTATAATGGAGATTATGGTGCATTGAGGTTCCAGGATTCGATAAAAAAGGAATTCCATTTCTCTTATCAATGCTTGCTATGTTCTCGACCTTAGCTCAACCTCCCTCCTGCAACTAACCATCACTGCTCTGTCATTTCACTCCATTCCTTTGTCCAAAGTCATGCCTCCCAACTGCAGATATCAATGAGACTTTTGTCGAGAACGCATATCTTAGCATGACCCCTCCAACTCTAGAAATCCAACCCCCAACCTGTCAACACCAGATTGCAGTAGGACGCTTGGGCCTCTGCCAACAAGTTTTGGGAATTGAACCCTCTCTGTATTAGAGGAAAAATAGGGAACATAGAGAACACTATTCTTCTGGAACATGGAACTATCCACAACTAGGATGTAGACACAAAGATGGGAAATAGGGTTCTGGACCCTGGAAGCTCCAGAGCATGATATACCAAGTATTTACGCATAATTGACCTCTATTGGCACATCAAGACGCTCTTAGGGAAGATTTTATAGGACCCCGACGAGGCCCGGGAAGAAGTGCTTCGGATGAAGCTTTGCTTCAACTTTGAGACATCAGGAGCTTCCTCAACACATAGCGCAACCTCCTGGAAACCTCCAACCTTCCACCAACGAGCATTCCCTAGGACCAGGTGGCATCCCTCTGAATTAATTTTCTGCATGATACAACTTTTTCTAATTTTGCACTTGTTTCCTAGTCGATATGATAGCAATATAAGGACTCATACCAATCTAGAAAGGCTCAATAGTTTATCTAGCATAGTCATAATTTATAATCTGGATCAAACTTTATGGACTCATGACTCATACCAGTGTTGTTGATCTAGTTTCCCTATTGATAGACCAAGAGACAAGTGGTATTTGTATAATCTTACTCTTTTATAATTAATAAAATTAGACTTTGCTTCCTAATAAAATAAAATAAAAATACACTTCAAAATACTCTAACAAAAATGCAACACAACCTTGATATCTTATAATTAGTATATTGTTTTAATAAAATAAAAGTACACTTCAAAATACTTTAACAAAAATGCAACACAGCCCTGATATCTTATAATTAGTATCAAAATACTTTAACAAAAATGCAACACAACCCTGATATCTTATAATTAGTATATTGTTTTACTTTAGTTTTTTAAATTTGTTTAATATAATTTAATTATGTTAATATATAATTTATGTGGTTCAAATTAATATATAATTTATGTGATTCAAATTTGGTAGAAAGAGTTTTCAAAATCATTTCAAATTTTAGTTAATAATTAAAATATATAACATATAGATTAGGTTTAGTTCGGGTAATTGAGAAGAGGAATGGTAACCATTGTTTTGATGGCAAAACTAAAG
>ML779818.1:60407-71573 GCA_009831015.1 Picea engelmannii
AGAAGAGCATCTGGAAAAGCTCCAAGCACTGGCAGAAACAAGCCTCCGATAATACCAGGTCCCATGACTTCCAACAGAAGCTCACTTCCATTCGATAGAAGAGACGCCGCCAAGTACATCAGGTATCCATAAACCGCAAGCAAGAACAGATTTCCCACCACAGACTTAGTGCAGGGCAAGAATCCATAGCTTTCCTCACACGCAGCAGAGCTATTAGTCGACAGCTTCGAGTTCAAATCCTGCCGCGGCCAATTCTCCGAAGTAGGTTTCACAATGAATCCCCAAGAAGAAACCGCATCGTCAACTCCGCCGGACGCCAGGTTCGCCCCGCGATCGATTCCCGTAGGAAATCCCCGTTCGCTGCGAACGTAAGCGCAGTGCAGCAGGAGCACCAGGAGCACCAGGACAGCAAATAGCTTCATCGCGAATCCGTCAGTTCTCTACTCAGATCTATGAATTGCAAGAATCTCCAGGTTAAGATCTTTTCTTTTATATCCAGTTTCTGTTAAGGATCCGAAGAAATATCCGTCACACTTTCCTGCAATTACAATTCCGGGTTGCGCGGCATGAAGAGATCTCGGCCAAACGCCGGTGGCGAACTCGTTAGGTGTCGGAGTCACCGGCAGATCAGGATCTGTCGAAATTCTTCGTTTTTTCGAATCGAAGCGTGGGAAGTTACTAGACTTCTGGTGATTTTTCTGTGTTAAATACTGGCTGGTTTAACAAAAGGTGAAGTTTTGATTTCCTCCGCCTACGCTCTGATAACTTTTTAGTTTTCCAAAATTAGTCACATCATAACAAAAATCAATCAATATATAATTAAAATAGGTTTAAAAAATAAAACAATAAAACAATTCCATTTTCAAATAGGTTTAAAAAATAAAACAATTCCATTTGCATATGCATTAGGAATGATTTACAGTTAATTTATTCAACCATGGTAATGTTTTTTGAAAAAGTAGTTAATAAAAAGTAAACTAAATATATATTTCAAAAATAATATTTTAAATAAAATATTGTTCTTTTCTTTATTTAAAATGTTAAGATTAATGAATAATTAAATAGACAAGTTAAAATTTCAATAAAAAATAATAATAAACATACTTTGTAATTTCAAATAAATATTTTGATGTGGTATATATACATTAATAATAATAATAATTCATAATCATTGAGCCATGTTTTGTTTGAAGGAATTTTTATACATTAATAATAATAATAATTCATAATCATTGAAACCACTTTTATTTGAAGGAATTTTTAAGTATTAAAAATGACAATATAAAACTTTAAACATAATCATAAAATTAAACATTTTTGTGAATATCCATATAAGAGAGGATGCAATCTATGTATCCATATGATGCTTGAGGAGTGCATCTAATATTCATATTTTGATCATACTTCAATCTTGCTTAACCATGGGGGATTTTAATCATACTTCAATCTTTCTTAACCATGGGAGTCATGTTCATTCTACATTTCATTAGAAAAGAAGAAATTGTAATAGATCTTGAGGCATTTGTTGAAGAGTGATACTTTCATCAAAACATCGTAAAAGCATGACTACATCCATTACTTATTATTTAAGTTAAGATGTTTATGATTTGAAGCTTCCCAAGATCCATAGAAACATCAAACTAAAGGAAATTACCCATTAAGACCACCAATTATGTTATTTTTATTGAGGATATTGATTGTCATGAAAGAGTGAGATGTTAGAGCATAATCCCTAATGCATAAGTTTGATGATAACAAAAATTATGTTACCTTCTCCCTAACTTTCTTAAGAATCCCACCCAATTTCAAGAATGTTGTTCCAAGCATTAACACTACAAAGGATATGTCTCCTTGATCTTGGGCTTGGGATGAGGCAGGGGGAAAGAGAGTTATGGAGCATTCTCAAAATATTTACAAAGTATCATCATAATGATGTCAATGTTTATAGAAACAAAAAGAAGAGAGTGAAAAAGTGTTATAGATAAATATGCATGGAATCAGGAAAGAGGGAATGATCATTTTGGTGAACAAAGGAGTGAGGATTTGATAATGCTATAAATTGTATGAACAAAATCACAACTCTCATAGTTTAATCCCAATTTTAGGTTTTGTGATGTTGACAAGGTTTATTTTGTGCAAGTTCATGTATCTAAACTTAATCAAGAACATACAAGTTAGAAAATTTTGCTAAGCTTAATAGAGTTTTTAATTCCAAACATAAACATTAAATAGTTTTGAGTGAAACAACGAAAAACTACGCATTGTCTTTATGATGAGCTTGACCAAACTTGTACAAGATTGGTGGATTATTGAGAGATTTACAGTGAATCCTTAGTTATGTGTTTTGTTCCCATTATCTATTGTGTTAGTCGGGATGCCATGAATTACATACTAAGCGGTTGAGAGGCCCACTAATATGTTGAAATAACAATCATATCAGATATCAAAGTGATAACCATACCATGAATTTTAACCGGTAAACACATAGCATTATAAATGCAATAAAATATCTATGAATCAACATGTTCGATACTATTAGTGAGATGGAATATGTGAACATGAAAAAATAAAGATGACTAGATTTTTATGGGTCTACTCAATGTCTATTATTTTCTCTTCAAAATTTACAATCGACAACTCATTTGTACTTAATTTCACTAATAATCTCCGAATGTCATTACAATTTGTATCTATAACCTATGACTATTTATTTTATTTTATTTTGTAGAGCCACGAGTGGAGACAAAGATAACAAAGGAAATTGCATTATGAAAAGTGTTAGAGACAAAGATAACAAAGAAAATGGCATTATGACAAGTGTGGGATTAAAAAACATGACATATTTAAACTAAATGCAATGTCAATTTCCATGTTGACAAGAATCAACAATGCTCATAACACATGAATTCAAGTGAGGATTCACAAAGACAAGGTGTCTAAGCTTCTTTGGGAAGATTTCATTCAATGATATATAAAATAATGCATGCAATACAGTTGTTAGATATTTATCTAAGTGTGAGCTATGTGATGGATTTAATGTTGTGGAAGGGTACACCATATCATGGAATAGATAAGAGGCAACTATAATAGAGATGATTTTATTTTTAGATGCCAAAGGCAATTATTAAGTGATGAACAAATACTCATTGATCAACCAAGCATTGGAAGTGAGGACATTGATGAGTTATTAAAAATCATGCCCTTCTTTTGAAATTTTATGATATTTGTTGTTTTTTCATAAATGACAAGTGATTTCAAAATTTTACATTTTTTTAAGAGTGTTTTTTGAATTACCCTTCTAGGACAGGTTTGAACCCCTTGGAAGGGCTATGAATGGTACAATTTTAACCGCTAATGGTTTATATGTTACTTTTAAAGAGAGCATCATTAAGATACTTCCAAATCCATACCAGGCTAATGGAAATATGGGATGGACAACTTAAGATAAGGGGTATTCCCACTTTGTTTTTCATGAGCTTTAATAGCTAGAAACTTGTCTTCAATTTCGCTACAAAAATATTAACTCTTGAAATTTTTTATTATTTTTATTGTAAGTTTTAGTTGAAGGATATTGTTTCATCTTCAAATTGATGAAATTGTGGTTTGAGTAATAGTCTATTATAATTATCAGAATTTTTGGTTCACCTAATTCTAAGGAGATCATTGGAATTGAGGGGATTTGAGTGGTAAGTATACTATTTTCGAATGAAATGTCGAAGAGTGGAGGATGAGGTAAGGACATTGTGGTTTTTTTAGTATCATAGGAAATGGGACTATCAATGCATCATTGAGTAGGAACTCAACACCAAAACAATAATATAGTTGCAATCGAAGATCTCATCCTCAATCATCTCAAGTAGCCTTGAGCTTGAAGCATGTATATATATCTCAACACTAAATTAGAGGTGGAATTGTGAGAAGGCATGATCATGAATGGGGAGATGGTGGTCTTGGTGAAATCACATTAGCTACTTCAAATTGGTACTAAGTACCACTATATCCATTTTTTCTTCATTAGATATTGCATATAAAATGCAAGATTCAAGAGATAATTTTTGTATAATTTTTTAAAATTTTTATTCCCAATCACTCTCTTCTCATTAGTCTTCTTAATATGTGTGGCATATATGTGATAATCTGTAAATAGAAGGCTGACTTGTTATGCTATGCAAGCACCCTCTACTTCAATAAAATAAACCTTAACATGACCTTGCTTCATGTGTTTAAATATGCAAGTTGGTTTATGTGTGAAATTCTTGTTGCTTCTTGTCAATGTATGTGTGAGAGGAAATGTTCATTTAAATGCTTAAATATGTGTTATAAACAAATACACAGCAATATAAAGTGCAACAAATAACACAGTAAACTCACAACAATACCAAGATGATAAAGGAGTTCACCCCTCTCTGGGCTACATCTCCTTGAGCCTCCTTCAATGGACTTGGCTCTTTGGGATTAGTTTTTCAAATTCTCTTTACAAGATGCTTCTCAACTTAAATGGATTTACAGACTGTACCATTGAGTTCATAATACATAAAAACCCCAAAAATGACCGTTAAAACTCTGCAAATGGACAATGACTCATCCAACAATGACCTCTTCTACATGTGACCTCCAAGCTTCCCTGAGCTTCAATGGGCTGAAAACACCTGTAGAAGTCCTCCAATGGATCTGAAACCTATCCCAATGTTTTCAGAGCATAATAAACAGTCAAGAATGACTATTCAGTCTCAGAAAATGAATATGTGCTCATATGAGCAATGCCTCAAACAATGAGGGCTTTAAGGCTCCTGAAGCTTCCTCAAACTTCAAATGTGAAAAACCTGCAAATGGGCTCTTCAAATTCCTGTGAAAGTATCACCAATGGACTCATAACGTCCAAAAACCCCTAGCTGGGCTTTTACAACTCTTGATTTGGTCAAAAATTGAAGAAGTTATGGCTTCTGCCATTTTTCTCCTTCCAAGCTCTGTTTACCTGTTCGCCATTTCACACCTCTGCCAAGTGAACCCAGCTCCATAGCGTTTTCGTGCCCAAAACTAAGCACCCACGCGCGTCCCGCAAAACGCGTCAAAATGTCGAACGGTTAGCGGAACTAAGGCCCCCGAAAGCGGAGGTGTTGGGCGCATGGGGGGCCATATGGCCACGTCCCAGCGCAAAAGTGGGGCTCCGTTCCATGGTTAATTGTGGGTGTGACATATGTCCCGGCGCGTGGGCTTAACCGTTTAAAAACCCAAAACTCTCGAGCGATAATCATATGGTAAAACATGCGACTGTGCTATGTTTTAAACCGCACGCAAACCTGGTTTAAATTGTTGGTTTAATAAAAAAACACAACACATATATTTATAATATATGTTATACACCCCGCGCCAATAAACAAAATAAAACCCGGTCACATGTATAATCCGAAACCGAGGGCTGGGAAATGACATTACAATCTCACGCGCGTATTAATATGTCACGGTCATGTGTGTGTTGTCAATAGAACCGACTCCATTAAAAATACACTCCCGCATCCATTTAAACGGTGGGCATATGGTTTAAATGGTATAAAACCGAGGGCCGACATCTCAAAACCCCCGCGCAAGCCACATGAAACGGTCACCGGTGAATACATATACCCGGGGTCATATTTCAAAACACCATCGCGCGCCATCCGTCGGATAGTGGTCATATGACACTTGCCAAGAAACCAAGGGTCGGGGCTTAAGCCCCGGCCCGAGCCCTTTTCCAACAATTACATCAAACAATTGTAAAATGATTGTTTCCCGCCTTCCTAACAAGCAACAAAGGACGGTGAGTTGGTTAGCGGAGTTTTCTGAAGTCGCTAAATTTGGCAGAGGTCCGACGTTCGAACCTAACCGACGACATAATAAATTTTTGTATAGCAACCAAATAACCAATAAACGAGGGACACGTGGCGCCCCTGGATTGGGCCACGTCTCTTTATTATTCGCTTCAAACCGGACACGTGTCAACCCTGTATTAGCCGACCACCATCCAATTAAAATGCGCCATGTCACCCATCGGCCACGTCAGCACTGCCAACTCAGCTGCCACGTCATCCCGGCCACGAAGGATGCTGACGTCAACATGTGCCACGTGTCACCCTTCCAGTGGTGACACGTGTCACTTTCAGATTGGTCAAACCGTACGCTGAAAAGGCCAAAAATGCATGACACGTGTCACGCCCAGGAGCTGCCACGTGTCCTGTACGAACATGCCACGCGTGCTGTACGATCCTGCCACGTGTCCTGTACAGACTGTACAGACAGGTACAGTCAGCATGAAATTTTTACCTGTTTGGCTTGGCGAACAGATCGCGATAACTTCTCCATACGGACTCCGTTTGCGAAAATAAATATACCTCCGGAATCAAGAGAACGAGACAGACGCAATGGCACCATTTTCGTCGCATTCCGAGCACTTTGAAAATTGAGCAAATTTTAGACCCCTGGTCCAGATTCTGATCATGTGATATTACATTGTTTTTTGCAGGTTCTTAAAAACCAAAAGATCTTCTATTGTGGTTGTGGCATATATGTATATGCAATTAAAAATATAGGAAGCAGATGAAACCACATGCACCTTTTTATGGAGTACCAGAGACCTCAAAGATACAACTAGGTTTTCACATTAATGTGGTAGATCCTTGGTTTGATACACCATGCCGAAGGAGATTTGGGACCTTATCTCTAGCAATAGGATCTCACTATTGCAATACCAACTTCAACTTTGACACCATCTATCCTCCTAGTGACCATGCCCATGTAGACTATAGGACTGGGCACCACCACTTGATGATGAAATCATTGCTAAACAAATCATGCTCAAATTTTGCATTATTCTTCCTTATTGATGTTGTTATATCACAACTCCTTCAAATTGTGTAGAGTCATTTCCATTTCCTAAGAGCATATGGAAGACCCTGGTTGATTTTAGTGTCCTCTATATTGCATAGTTTTGCATAACTACTATTGTCTCATCTAGAGAATATAGCAAAATGTCTTCAACAATTGTAAAGAATGTTTCAATTTGGAAGGTCAAGAGAAAACCATGTGATTAAATAACTTTGGATCCATGGATTACTCCATCAACAAGGTGTTGAATATGAAGAAGAATAACACTTGTCTTGGGTTGGATCTTAGAGGAAGAATTTGAACATTCATCGCAAGGACATGTGGAGTTGGAGTTCTAATGTCTACATGTCTATGTTGTTATTCATGGTGTCGATGAAAACCATTGGTGAAAGGTGGTTTTGGAAGACATGGGAGGTTAAGGTATTTGTGGGATATTATATCCCTAGTTATATTTTTTTTACATTAATGACAAGGTGTAACGTCCCCTGACCACCCTCGTCGGGGACAACAACACTACTCTTAATCCAAATTGCTCTGATACCACATTATAATGTCCCCTGAACAACCTCCCCAGGAACAATGCTACTACTCTTAATCCAGATTGCTTTCATACCTGATTGTAACATCCCTGACCACTCATCGGTCGGACCACACTACCTCAGACACACACAGTCTCAAGCTCTGTTATAGATAATTAAAAATGTCCATGCCCAAACATAGACCCATTGGGCTATGGAAGACATATTTCTTTGAGGAATAAATCACTTATAAACTTAACGGAAAATAAACAAAGATAACATGAAAGCATACATGCAACGAAACACATGATATTATTATAAGAATCACATACATGCACTAAAATACATCATTAACCATTAAACACATAAATGATACTTATCTCTTAATTGTAGTGCACTGACTGCGTGCAGACCTTCCACGAACCTCCCAAACTTAGACCACGTAGCTCATCACTCTCAGTAGTGGGTCACCCCCGAGCTGGGTCTAAACTCCACCAGTCAAGGGATTCCTAGGTTAGGCAAGGACAACATGAAGTTGCACCAGTCTACGGGAAGGATTTCCTCCAAGGAGCCACTTACGCCCACCGCTCATAGACTCTCATTCACAGCATGCCTGTCCCACCCCAGGAGTATACACCTTCACTGTCACACAGTCCATCGACCTCTCCACCTCCCTTCCAAGGCTTTAGAAACAGGTTGAACATGAATTCTCAGAGCTCTATAGCTGCTACTGGACTCCCTCTAGGAGAACTCACTTCCTCAACAAACTCTCTCACATGGAGAGAGTTTCTCACAAGCCTGGAAACCTGCTTCTTCAATCCATGGGTCTGACAACCCGCTTCTTCAATCCATCTCCTCAACACACGGGCAAGGGTGATGGAAACAACAAAAACCAGATGTGGGGCATGGTAACGACAGAAATAAACACAGTCAACCTGCAGGGTACAGGTTCAACAAAGATATTAGTTAGGGCTCATTGCATAGGTTCAGGATGGTCGAGGGTTCAACAATGGCATTCCAGGTTTTTCCTGCTTGCCCCCTAGCTGTGTGCGTGAGTGGAAGAAATGGCCAAAGGGTCCCCGAAACAATCAAAATACCCACATATATTTGCATGTGCCTGAGATGACACATGATGCTCATGAAGCACACTCCTCTCCATTTGGAAGTTGTTCCTCTTCCCCAAAGGAACTTAGTATAAATTCATATCCTCCTCGCAACATTTATAATAATAATATATATTATTCTCTGGGAAGCTCTTAAGATTAGCCCCTTTTCCAGCCTCTCAACCCCCTCCCTTACCCATCCTAGTGGAGCCTAGTCCCCCATACTCTTTCATCGTGGTTGGTCTACACGCAGTGATGCTTTTATATTAATGATTTGAATATTTACATATACAAAACAGGCTCATGGCCTTAACATCCTAGGCTCTCTGGCCCAATTATCACATAAGCCTCCTAGCTTATCATTACTTGGCTCACCAGCCTATGAAACATGTTTACAATTCCTGATTAAAAATTAGGGGCTCGAACTTGGGGTATTACACAAAGTATCCCCTGCACCTGAAGGATGGGTCTAGTCCTTTTTGACACACCTAAGAAATATGAGAAATATTGAGTCTAATCATCATAACATATATATCATCACTTTAGGATACAATGCCAATGTTCTCGATGGAACATAGAATTCATGATATAGCAGTAGCCCATAAATGTTCATTAACAACCAACAAACCAAACAAGTACAACATTTAAGTAAACATCATATGTCCAATAGACAAGCACAGAATCGAGTGTTACAAAAATAATATTTTCAATTATAGTAACTACATTAAAGGTGTTTCTTTAAGGTGATAATATTCCTAAAAAAAGGATTCCATGTCGATACTTATCTATATACTTCAAGGTTTGGTTACATATTTATGGAAAACAATAATTGGAGAGGTGTCACCTTCACAACTAATAACAAACCATTTACATGGAAATTCCCTATTGATTTAACTACTCACAATTGACACTAGAATTTCTTGAGCCTAAAATATATTAGGCAAGGATGGCTCGCCTCCATGCAACCCATTCACATCATGGCCAATGATAGACTTACAACCAATTTCAAGGTTTAACTTGAATTTTAGACATTAGTTGTGTGTTCACTTTTCCCAAAGGGTAACACTACCACTAGGGAGCTCAAACATTTATGTTGGAAACTAGTCATCTATGATGCCACAAGAAAGGGATGGTGATATCAAAGGTATAATTATAAGATCCTCCTTCAATGATGAATCTACAATCCTCCTTCCTGTGATGTCAAAGATAGAACAAACTCCTTCTTGCCTTGTCCTACATGTACATTCCCTAATTCCCTTAAGCATTCCCCTGCACTAGTTTTGGGTGTATGCTAGTCATAATTATGCCAACGAGATGTAATTTGGTAAAAGGGCTAAGTCTTGCAATGTAAATAGTTCGACCAATGTCCTCCAATCCACTATTGTACTTTGGGAGGTCACATATTCAATAGTGAGTATGTTTGACACCCAACTGACACATGAGCTTCTCAGTTTGTGTGTCAAGTATAACATTTATGTGAACATGTTGCATCAAAATTTCCTAAGCATGTTGGAAAGGACTAAACCCATCCTTCGGACGTGGGGGATACCTTGTCATTTATGTAAACAAAGTTGTAATTAGGGATATAGTATCTTTCAAAATACATTTACCACCCATATCATCCAAAACCACTTGTTGTCCATGGTTTTCATTGTTAGCACTAATAACCACATAGACATGTAGACCTTTTAACTCTAACTCCACATGCTCTCACGATGAATTCTCCAATTATTCCTACGATATCCAACCCAAGATGAGTGTTATTCTTCTTCATATTCAACAGCTTGTTGATGGAGTAATCCATGGATCCATAGTTATTTAACCACTTAGTTTTCTCTTGGCATTCCAAATCAAAGAAATATGTATAGTTGTTGAAGACATTTTTGTATATTATCTGGATGAGGCAAGAGTGGGTTTTTCACAACTATGTAATCTTTAGGATTCTAAAATCAAGAAAGATCTTCCACATGCCCTCGGTAAAGGGAAACAACTCAACGTAATTTGAAGGACTTATGGTATAATAACAATGATAAGGAAGACGATTGCAACCATTGAGCAACGATTTCATCCTCTAGTGGTGGTTCCTAGGCCCAGAGTCCATGTATTTGTTAATGTCATCCATAAATGTCACATGAGCATGGTGAATGGGAGGATAGATGGTGTCAGAACTGAAGTTGGGATTGCAACCAAGTGAGAGATTTTTGCTAGAGATGGAGTCTCAAAGCTCCTTGGGCATGGTATATAAAACCAAGGATCTACCACACTGATGTAACAATCTAGTTGTCTCTTCGAGGTATCTAGTACAACACATAAAGGGTGTGTGCGGTTTCATTCACGTTCTGTATTATCAATTACATATACATATTTTCCACAACTGCAACAAAAAGGATTCAAGATTTTAAGAACTTTCAAAAAACAATGCAATATTACACATACATTGCAGGTAAAGAATACTAATGAGAAGAAAGTAATTGGGAATAGTGATATCCAAAATGATATAGAAATTACCTTTCAAATCATGCATTTTATACACAATATTTAGTGAAGCAAAAATGGATACAATGGTACTCAATATTGAATGTGAAGCATCTTATGTGATTTTTCAAAGGCCACCATCTCCCCATTCACAACTATGCCTTCTCCCAATTCCATCAATAAATCCACCTCCAAGTGAGTGTTGATAT
>ML779818.1:72651-90450 GCA_009831015.1 Picea engelmannii
ATAATTTATTGTAATATTATGCTCATTTGATGATATTATTTTGTTATAAATTTTTTATTGCATTATTATTATTAATTTGAAAATGTTGATCATCATGGAATAATATAATAATATCAATAAGAAAATAATTAAGTATTCATGTAACTTTGAATTAATTTTAATTGTTCAATTCATAAACATGAATTGGGGAATAGGGACGTAATACAAGGCAAGAAGGAGCTTGTTCTATGTTCGATGCCTAAGAAGGAAAATCATAAATACATCACTTAAGTAATATCTCCTAGTTACTCCACTAATATCTTCATCCCCTTCTTGTAGCAACATGGAAAACCAAGACAAGAAGGAGGCCAAGAAGAAGAAAATTCTGTCCATGGATTTAGGCAACAAGGTATAGAGTGGCTTGTAAGTTGTATCTTTCGGCCTTAACTAAGTGATACCGACTCGTGCTGAGGACTCTAGGGTTAGCGCTGACAGGGTTTGGTCGCTTCCATGGAAAGTCAGGACGGAGGGGAGCCGTCGCCCCCTCCTTCCCCCTCTGCGTCCTTCAGTAAACTGGTCACAACCTGCACGAAGAAAACATCCCACGGTGAACCTTCGAGCTTTGTAAGAAGACTGGAGGACATACCAGAAATCATCCTCCCTCCGGAACAACCAATGAAAGTAGCAATCTCTCTTTTAGAGCGAGGACTAGTAGGTCAGTTCATGGGGCTTTGGCCCTCAACCAGGCCAAGACAACTGGATACAAAGGAACTGGAGGCCGCTAATAAAGAATAGTGTGACCTGCTACGCCGTTGGAAGGGGCTACTTCATATTTGAGTTCATTTCCCAGGAGGACCGGGACCTAATCTTCAGGAACGGGCCATACTTCATGGGAGCCCAAGGACTCTATCTGAACCGCTGGACTCCAAACTTCGATCCAGCCTTGGAGGTACCAAAAGACATCCCGGTTTGGGTTAGGCTCCTAAACCTCCCAATCCACTGCTGGAACTCCTCGTCGTTGCAAGTGATCGGGAATGGGCTCGGCCACTATATTGATAAAGCTGATCCAAAAGACCAATACTCTTGTGCCAGAATCTGCGTTGAAGTTGACCTGGAAGTAGGGTTTCCAGAAGTCGTGAAACTGAAGGTGGGGTAATGGCACCACCTGCAAAAACTAGACTACGAACAACTGCCGTTTAAATGTAGAGGATGTCATGATTACGGTCACTTCCAGAGGAACTGCCCCAAGGCCTTGCAAGAGAAAGAAAGGGAGGAGGGATGGCAGCAACCCAGGAAAGGTAGAGAGAAACCCAATGGTCCACGTAGAGACAATCCAATGCCAGCCCAAAGCATTCCAGAGATCCAGGGCAAGACAAACAGTTTCAAAGAGTTGGGAAATGAAGGGGAAGCAACGCCCTCAAGCAACACCGACCAAGGAGAAGAAGGTAGAGTCATCCAAAACAAGGAAATCGAAGGAACATCAAATGCACCTGGAGGCATGGAGAGTGAGGGGATTCAAGGCACTACGGAAGAAGAAACCCCTCCCCCGAGGAATGAAGCGGACCAAGGCATTGAAGAGGGCGAGATCTCGTCAGGGAATGAAACGAAAGGGACAAGTGAAACTTGGGACACCCCAAAACGGCCTGGCAGAGGGAGGAAGTCCAAAAAGGAGGAAAGGGAGAAGGAAGCATACAAGAACATCCTCAAAGGAGCCCAACCAACCCTCAAGAAAGTAATCGATGTAAGGCAAACAAGGAATTAGGCAAAGGTCTCCCAAGGAGGCCACTCTCCCTCGAAAATAAACCAATGAAATTTACATCCTAGAACTGTAGGGGTCTCGGCAGCAGGAAGAAGGAAGACGCTATCAAGGATTTAATTAAAACAACAAGAATGGACGCCCTACTCATCCAGGAAAATAAAATAAGTCAACAAGACTCATTAAAAGTCTTAAAAAATGCATGGAGAAGCAGCCAGGGTGTAGCTGACAACACCAGGGGCGCTTCAGGAGGGCTCTGTACCATGTGGAACGCCTCCAAATTAGATCTAATCCGCTCCGACCTTTGCATGCACTGGATATGCACTCAACTGCTCCACAAGGAATCCGAACAAACTGTAAGTCTCTTTAATATTTATGTCCCTCAGCATATTGACGAAAAAAGAATTTGCTGGAAATCTATTCAAGACTATCTAATAGAGAATGAATTGGAAAATATAATCCTAGGGGGTGACTTAAATGTAACCCTAGCAACAGAAGAAAAACGAGGCGGGTCCATTGTAAGGGACCCAACCCGAGAGTGGGTGGAGGACCTGATTTCAGCATGGGATCTAATGGACATTAAACCCTCAAGGGGGCGCTACACCTGGACCAACAAAAGAGTGGGCCCAGGACACATAGCAGCCCGCCTGGACAGATTTCTAGTACAGAGTTCTTTCCTGACTTTAGGACTCACAACCGCCTCAGAAATCCTTCCTAACAGTACCTCCGACCATAAGCCAATCACCCTGGAAATAAAAAAAGAGCAAGGCCAAGGGCCCATTCCATTCAGTTTTAACCCCGCCTGGATACAAGACAAGGACTTCCGTAGCAAAGTCTCCAAGGTTTGGACCAACAAAATCAAAGGATCTACATTTTATGTCTGGGAAGAAAAACTGAGGTGCCTCAAAGCTGAGCTAAAAAATTGGGCAAGGAAACAAATAGACCCTACAACCTTGCGTCTAGAAACCCAAAGACAGCTAGAAAACCATCAGCTCGCTTTGGAAAGTAAGGAGATCACTCAGCAGGACATTATCATGGAAGAGCATCTTCAAAACCAATGGACCAATGGCACAAATCATGCAGAGAGGAGGAAAGCTACTGGAGGCAGAAATCTCGAAGCCTCTGGTTAAAAGAAGGGGATAGAAATACAAGTTACTTCCATAAGCAAGCGGAAGTAAGAAATCTCTTCAAGGCTGTGACAAAAATCCAAGTCCAAAACACTACAATTTTTGATCCGGAGGACATCAGGAAGGCAACCTTCGAGACCTTCAAAACTCTTTATACAGAAAATGGTAGGGCAAGCCCCAACCCTCAAGCATACCCACTTTCAGTTGTTCCAACACTCATAAAAGATGACGTCAATTGCAAACTTTTGGAGGAAGTCACGCAGCAAGAAATCAAAGAGGCTCTTGACCAAATGCATCCGGACAAAGCCCCTCGACCGGACGGATTTACAACAAGGTTTTTTCAGCATTGCTGGGAAATCATAAAGTCTGACCTCACTAAAATGATAAAGAAATCACAGGCAAGAAGTAAGTTGGGGGGCAGTACCAACTCAACCTTCCTGGCTCTCATCCCCAAGGAGAAGGGAGTGCTTAACTTCAGTCGATTCAGGCCTATTTCCTTGTGTAACACGAGCTACAAAATTCTCACTAAGGTAATAGCAAACAGGCTGAAGAATATCCTCCCATCCATAGTGCCGGAGAACCAAGGAGGATTCATTAAAGGAAGGCAAATTGCAGACAATATAATCCTAGTCCAAGAATCTCTTCATTCAAGCCTWTGCAGGAAGGACAAAGGTATGATCATCAAACTCGATCTGGMAAATGCTTTTGACAGAGTTAATCRTAAWTTCCTTTTTGAAGTAATGAAGAAATTTGGATTTGATGAAACCTTTGTGAATTGGATAAGAGCTTGTATAGAATCGCCATGGATAGCCCCCATGGTAAACGAGAGAGTAACTAGTTTTTTCAAGGCGTCCAGAGGGCTTCGTCAGGGCTGTCCCCTCTCGCCTTTGCTTTACGCTCTCCAAGCCTCAGTCCTAAGCTACCAATTAGAGAATGCCAGAACCAACAACAACCTCAAAGGTCTACAGATAGCCCAAGGTGTGAAAGAGATCAACCACGCGCAATTTGCCGATGACACATTGCTCCTGGGAGGGGCAAGATGTCTAGTAGCAAAAAGATACAAAGAGGAGTTGGATGCCTATGTTGCTGTGTCGGGAAGTGAGATAAGCCAATCAAAAAGCAAAATCTACAGTTGGAATATCACACCCATTGAGATGAGGGACATATCCAGAATCTTGGGCATGGAAGGGCATACAAATTGGGAGACGTTCACCTACTTGGGCGTTCCTATCTCCAAGGCGAATCCAAGGACTTCCAGCTGGAGCCACCTCCTAGACAAACTAAAGAACATAATCTCCTCTTGGGGTGAAAACTGGCTAAGTTTAGCAGGAAGGATTGTACTCATCAAATATGTCCTAGCAAGTGTGCCCATCTATCAAAACTCACTTCTATTAGCTCCTGGAACCACAATCAATCAATTGGAAGCTTTGCAAAGGCGGTTCTTATGGGAAGGGGGCAAGCATACCAACAAAATAACCCACCTCATAAGCTGGGATAAGGTTTCGAAACCCTTGATGGAGGGAGGACTAAGCCTCAAAAATGCTAAAATACAAAATCTTGCTCTTGGAGCAAAACTGTTATGGCACATAATAAGTGGAAAAACAGCGTGGTGCAAGGAAGCCTTGTGGAAAAAATATTTCAGAGGACCAAGGAGAAGATGCGTGGAACACCTCTCAAGTGAGCAAGCGGGATCTCCAATTTTCACTCTCTGCCAGAAGGTCATCGATAAATTCACTTCCCATCTGACATGGGTGCCGGGAAATGGGAAACAAATTAAAATCTGGGAAGACTCCATTCTCGGTGACCCACCTTTGGAATTGAATCAGAACCTCCAACGTCTGAAAGCTTGGATGGAAGGGCAAAATCTGAAGACGCTTTTCGACATTTCTGCCTGGGGGACAGGAAGGCACAAACAGTGGCAAGGTTGGGCAGTGAGAAATCTGCCTTTGGACTTAGATTCTGATTGGGGTTCTCTAAAGTTAAGCCTGCAGGGGAAATCCCCTCTAAGGAAAAGAGCGAGAGACAAGAGAGGTTGGGGAAGAGAGGCAAAACCTTATTCAACCTCGTTGGGATATTCTACCTTTCTAAGCCTCCCCCACATCCCTCCCAATCCAACGATTTGGAAATCCATCTGGAACGCTAAAACCATTCCCAAGATTGACCTGTTTCTCTGGACACTTATTCATGGCAGTATACAGACTGGAGAAAACCTCCAAAAGAAAGGCTGGGCTGGCCCCTTCAGGTGCCCCTTCTGCCATCAAGCGGAAGAGACTTCCACTCACATTCTCCTTTTATGTAACTTCTCAAAAGAAGTTTGGCAGCTGGCAGTAGGCTTGCAAACAACTCTTCCCCTCCCACAAGATATCCCTTCCCTTCTTCTTGAGTAGCCTTCTCTTTTCCCGTTCCGTCATAAGAAGCAAAGCGTTGCCTCAAGACTCTGGCAAGCAATCCCAAGATTCATCCTCTGGGAACTATGGCTGGAGAGAAATAGCAGAATTTTCCGAGAAAAAGAACGGAAGGCCCCCTTAGTGAGCACCAGGATCAGGTCTCTCTTTAGCGAATGGGCTAGCGCCCAAAGGCTCCCAACTCAAAGCAGGAAGATGGAAGAGCAAGAAGAACACTGGAGTGATCAATTCCAATCCCAAAAAGAAATTGGGGACAAAGCCCCCTTCACTATCCAGGAACAATGGGAATTCGGGAAAGGAAAAGGTGACTTCGACAATTGGAAAAGAGACAGGGACGGCTATATACTTTCCTTTGACGGTGCCTCAAAGGGCAACCCAGGCCGAGCAGGTGGAGGAGGTATAATCGAAAAATCAAATGCAGAAATTATGGTGCGATATGCGATAGGCCTGGGCATAGCCTCCAATAACCATGCAGAGGCAATGGCACTCTGGCAAGGGCTGTGCCACGCCCAAAGAAATGGAATTCGGGACTTAGTCATCATTGGGGACTCTCGTCTGCTGATTCGAGCCATAGCTCTCTCAAAAGGAACCCCAAACGCAAAACTTAACAACTTGTTAGCCAGAATTCGTTTTCTTTTAAGGGGACTTGACTCGTTCCAAGTTTTTCATGTTCTAAGGTCGCTAAACCAAGCTGTTGATAAAGAGGCTAATAGGGGCGTTGAGCTAGCCCAAGGACAAACAATGGTCAATGATCATCAATCCACGGTGGATCTCCCATGAACCATTCCCACGCCCAACAATTCCAAGATCGGGCGCAAGGACGAGACACGAAGTGACTGCGTCAGGATTCGGGAATGTACGCGAGATTGAGGGAATCCGGCAGTAGGAGACCAAGAGACCAACCCACCTGCAAAAGGAAAGTCATGACATTGCGCCCATACCTCTCGGGGCTGGCAAAGCAGAAAGCATGATTACAGGAGGAGATTTTTGCTTAAATCCGACCTCGGACTCAGCCCAGGAGCAGTCCGCGTTCAAGCAAGATCAGAGTAGTAGGAGGTTTGTCAAAGGAACAAGATCAGGTGAAGGGGAAATGGCAGCAAGCTCCAGTCGACCTCTCTCAGTAGAGGAGCACCTTAAACAACTAGATGACAAGTTGGGGAAACTGAAGAATTCGCTCCAGTTCCAGCTTGACTTTATGGAGAATCTTGATTCAGAAGCAGGGAGAAGAATGGAACAGCTGGAGCAGGACTTATCCTTCGTCAAAATCGGCTTCTCAGAGGAATTAGACAAGCTCCATCAAGAGCTGAAAAGCCCTCAAGAGAAATTTGAGGACAGAATTGGTGAGCTGGAGGGTAAGCTGTCCAAGTTAAACTTAGAATGGGGGGAAAATTCTGGAAAGTAGATAACTTCCAGTTCTGGGACGCATCAGTTTGTAGGGGTTTTCAACATCCTAGCATTTTGTATAGAAGCTAGGGCTCTAAATAAGTTTAGTTTCAGGCATCTGAATGAGTTTGGGGGTTTGTCACTCTGGCATTTTCAACATTGTAGCTCAGTTTATGTAGGCAACAACTCTGTGTAGCCCTGCCATTTGTAACCGATCTGTGGCTTTGCCATCATTAATATAATTCCTCTAATCGTTATCGTAAAAAAAAAAACATGGAAAACCAATTTTCAAAGTAAATATTTCAGCTCCGTAGTGGTCATGTTGCAGTGGTCATATTGATTTGAGGAAAAGTGAATGCACAACCAATGTATGGATGGTCATGTTGTAGTGGTCACATTGATTTGAGGAAAAGTGAATGCACAACCAATGTATGGAATTGAAATGGACTCTTGAAATTAAAAGCATATCCATTGTTCTCAATGAGAAGGGATCAAGCTACATGGAGTTGGGCCATCTTTACCAGATACAATTTCTTGCTCAAAAATTTCTAATACCAATTGTGAGTAATTAAATTAAAACAAAATCTACATTTAAATAAATTATCATTAATTAGGAAACTCATAACTCTCCCATTATTATTTGCCATGTATAATGCAACAAACCTCAAAATAATACACTGTACATTTATTAATGTGGAAACCATTTTATAGGAATGGAATTACCTTTAAAAACCACCTTCATATAATTAGTGCAATTAACAATATTATTTTTATTTAACATGAAATCACCTTTAAAAACCACCTTTTATTATATTTTTTTATTATTTTTATTTAAATAGACTTGCCATGAGATGGAAAACCTTTTATTTATAACGGATGAGAAACCTATATTGTTGGTTTACTAGCTACCTAGAAATAGAGGATATATTAAAGAAATAGTAACCAAAAGATCAAGTTGTTTTGCTACCAACATTTAACTTCTACATATATTTTAATGAAACATGTGAACTTCACTACACATGTCTCATGTGTGTAATTTTATCCTGGTAAACAAAATACATTTAACAAATGCGTTCCTTTATTTCATGCATCTCTTTATATTCATGGACTAGTATTTTCCAATATAGTATATTATTGATTTATAAATTTAATATAAAAAATTACATAATATTAATTTATAGATTTGCTTGTTACACTTTTTTTTATATTTTATGTGTATCTTAATTTTAAGTTAGTAATTAAATGTTTTAAATTTAATTTTTTTTATGATCTTTTAATAACCCAATCAAAATAATATACATACAAAGATTATAAGTTTGCAATTAAATGTCTTTAAATTTGGAAACTTTTATGATCTTTTAATAACCCAACTAAAATAGTATATATATAAAGATCGTAACATTTCAATATCTAGATGAAAGGTGTGTATGAGTGTATTCAATGAAGTGTCCCTTCGTTCTTTCTTGAATGATTCAAATTACTTTGTCCAAGCATAGTACAGTATAATTTTTTAGAGGCTATCAATTTTTTTTTTCTTTATTTGTATGCAAGTTGAAAAGATAAAATGTTAAAGAAAGTCTAGGAAAGTTGTATCTCTTCAAATATAGGCTAAGGATGTTGTTCCATTCATCCAATTCACCAAAGACTGAGAGTCACCAAAAATTTGTAGTTTTTGTGCACTTTTCTCTACTACCAAGGATAACAACAACTTTAGTGTTGATACTTCATCTTGGTTGTTGGTCCCTTTACCTAATGCTTTGAAAGAGATTACATGGTGATCATCTAAATATATCATGCCTCCAGCACCATATTTTGGTAGATCACCTTGGTAGGATCCATCAAAATAAGAACAAGCACAAATTTTATCATTCTATTCTCCAAAAATCTATCTAGGTGGTTTGATATGGATGGCCTATATAAATCCATATAGTACATGCATACTCTTCACAAGACACTAGATATGAGGGATCATTTTATCTTCAAATATTTGGGAATTATGTTCTAGCTAGACTCCTAAAGACGTAAGTAAAGGCAGTGCTTTGTACCTTTTTGCTCTAGGATTTGAATGCCATTTGTGGAGTCCCTCCCCTATGGATCCATCGCCCCATACCTCCTTTAAACTAGTCAAACTCTCCAACTCCTTTCATATATGTTCTATATATGTACACTTCAACAATAAATGGTTAATTGTCTCATTGCTACCTTTAAAAATAATAAATATGTCTGGGCCCTACATGCCTCTTTTTTTGTATCTTGTCCCAAGTGAGAGAATTATTATTTAAGTCTTGACACATAAATATATCCCTTAAAGGACATTTAAACTTCCATAACTCCTTCCACCACTAGACTTTGTCTACCCTTTCATCAATTGTACATAATGTTTGATATCCTAATTTTGGCATATACACCCCACCAACAAGGTTTGTCCAATGAGCTCATATTCTTAATCATGATCCTAGCATGGTTTGATTTAAGGGCATGTATGTATCTTTCCCATTCTTCAACATCTATGCCATCCAATCTTAGAAACTTTGCTTGTTTCCACTCTTACCTCCAAATAGTGGTTGAATATGAATGTGCCACCTAGTGTAGAAAAAACAAGCCCTCCCTATGTAGAATCTCAAGTAGATCCTCTAGGAGTTTGAACCTTTCTCCACAACCTACCCAAGGATCAACAAATATACTCATTCTTGATCCATTTCTTATTCTCCACATGAACCATTGACTAGGGAAATTTAAAATTATAGCCTTCCAAATTATTGAAGAGTTATTCCATTTCTCATTTGGTTACCTTATCCATTCTTCCACTATATTTGGGAATATGTATTTTTGAACTATAACTTGGCACCACAAACCTGTACCTCCAATTAGTCTCCAAAAAACTTTTTTTTCCAATGCTATACTTAAAAAATGTATGATATTCAACCCCCAACTTCCCATGTCTTTTGATAACACATTAGCCTTCCAATTTGCTAATGTAATTCCTCTTTTCTCCCTTGAGATAGACCAAGAAATATATAATTTTCTCTAGAACATCCTTTAGAAAAAAAACTAATGACATCTAGAAGACAAGTATGGCCTTAAGTATAGACATGAAATAGATTTGAAGACCTTTCTCCCTTATACACATGTTTTGAAGATGTGATGATTTGATATGCTAAATGTGTTTGTTTTTTGTAAGCACTCAAACAAAATTTTATTATTCTAGCTTAATAACACACATACAAAAGAGCTTTGTTTTTTGCCTTCCGCCAAGGAAACTAGACCAACAAAAAAGGAATAAGTCTTATGTCCATATAGTTTGCATGAGGTTCCTAAAAAGAGTCTTGAAAGCTAGAAAAACAAAATAATAGCAAAGATGGGGAGTGGAGAAGACTCCATTTCTATCTCTTCTGGTTCTATGCATTCAAAATTCAGACAAGGACACATGTCGGTCACAAGGTAAGAGAAGTCATCGACGGGTCCTAAGGTGGCTCCTTAGAAGACTAGGTGATGCTTTTTAGTGTAGAGGTCGTCATGACAATACTAGAGGACGATAGGCAATAAAGAGATTCTCTAAGAAACATATGTAGGCCATCAAGTTGCAACTGAATTTTATTATGGGCATCTTCTCGAGTATGAATCATTTGACCCAATAGAGTCTTAATATGTTAGTAAAATTCAACGGGTTTTCAGTATTTAGTCTCCCTTGCGCGAGTGTTTCCAACATCGAGAACCCATCTGATAGTAATTTTGGCTACCTCATGTTTGGTAGTCATGGTTCTTTCCAGTTGAACTTCTACTTTGGTGTCATGCAGGTACACTTGGAAGCACGACAAGGTGGTGGCATGAAAGGTGTCAACTGCCTCATACATGTCATGTTGAACCCTGGTAGTTGGCGGGTCATCTCATGCCTGGTGGGATGAAGTCTTAGCTAGAGCTCCAGCTCCATGATGATAGCCTTTGGGGTATCCTTTATGAGGAGCCATCGAGGCCCAGACAGATGCTCTGAGCACTAATTTGGAATATTGGGAAGAGGAATGAAGGGAGGTCAACCTGCAATGATGATGGGTCCTTTAGTCCCTCACTGTAGCAATTTCAAAGATAGGATCTATTCTTTGTATTTACGGAGAATCCCTTGGTTCACAGAGCTACTTGTTTCTCATTCTCCTCGTCGACTTACCCATTAAACCTTGATTAATTGAGATAGGGGGAGGCCAAATCAAGGCCAAAGTACATGAATTTAATGACATTAATGTTTTCACTAAGGTGGATGAACCATCATACCATTTCTCCATGCTAGAGTACACCTGTTTCATGTAAACCCACCTAACCTGACTTACTTTCGATCTCGGGTCTGAAACCCAGCACGATACTCAATTTGATTATACTTTAGAGAAATTTTGTTCATCTCTTTTAGCTCCTAAACTTTGCTTGTTTTTCCTCTTTAAGATTCATCCTCGCTCTTGTAAATCTTCTTGCCAATGGGTTAGTAGATGGAGTGTTTCTTACTGTACCATGAGTGAAAAATGATTGAAATAATTTACCAGGAAATATATTTAAGTCTATTCATATAGTACTAACATACTTTAGATCAAGTAGAATAGAGTATCCCCTAGAGTGGATGCACAACTTATTACCTCTTGTCTTACCATATCTAATCCACATCTAGAATGTTAGCACCAAAATAAATCATATACAAAAAAAAAGAAAAATTTAAATGCTAAAACAAAACAAAAACAAATATCAATGCTCTAATCCTTCTATCATTTCCCTAGCAATGTCACTTGATTTATATGCCTAAATCATGTTACATTTAATTATCAATTTGGAGTTCATAAACTTGTGAAATGATAACATTGTATGTGGAGAATTAGATCATTTGCAATACTTATCTACTTTGAACACTCATTGCAATAACAAATAAATTAAGTTTGAGAAAAGGAAAATACTGAACACACTCTCAAAGCAATACAAAAATACACTCATCTTTGAGATTGTTATTTACTAAGATTGAGAATGTCCAATAATAGGTTACAATCATAGTTCAATTCCAATATTAGAACGTTCATGCAACAATAGCCTATAGCGATCATTTTTAGTTATAGTCCATGAGTGAGTGCAAAAGGAAACCCGCTTGCATGTAATTAAAACTAACTCATCCATTCTTGGAAATGACCATGTATTCAGGCACTGATCATGCCATTGGGATCCTGTTGTCACCAATTTATCTATTTGCATGATTTCAAACTTTCCTTCTTTCCATAAATCATCATTCCATTGTTGGTGAGTTAGGATACAATCTAAATGGCATTGCGGAAAAATAAACACACTACACTTGCATCAATGTAAAGATTAATGTGAAATGAAATTGCATAAGTAAAAGGCCACCATGTTCTCGTGAAGTGATATCTATCTCCTAAGAATTCATGGTAGCAATCTAAACTATAGCATCATAACATTAAATCAAAACATGTTGTTTATAGAACTAGAGAATCACAATCTATGTGAAAGGAAATATCAAAAAACTTTATTTATTCCATCATAGTTTGGACATATGCTCCAAGAGTCTTCCTCTAGAATGGAGAAGACACTCTTATTTATACATGAGTTTTCTCAAAAACTAAAATAACAAATAAAAAATTCAAATCCACAAATCTCTCATGTGGTTACAACATTTTGCTAAAGATTAACAAATCAAAGATATATCCAAAGTCTCTAAGATATTTGATAACAAATCTTATCCAAGACTTCAAGATTCTTCTATATAATGATCATCCCAAATCATGATCAATCTTCAATGGCCGAAGAGGAAATTCGAATTTGGAGCTAAGTGATAAAAATTTGCATTATTGGAAGCTCCAAATGTACTTGTAATCATCACCAAACTAACCCAACTTTCAAAGATAAGTGAAAGCATGCTATTTACTAAGATTTAATCATAAATTCACTTAAAATACTAAAATAAATGCATTGGCAAATATCTTGAACCTAATCCCATGTAAAGTATTAAAATTGGGTAAAACAAGGTTACAAAAGAGTGGAAAATGATTAAAATTCAAGGGAAAGGTTATGAAAGGATGTAAAATAATGGTAATCTTCATGAGTCAACAACTAAACATACAATCTCTTCTCTACCTTTGCAATGAACCATTTCCATTCCTTCTTTCCATAGTCATCTGGCTTGAGGCAGAAACCAAAGTGTTTTAGTCCCTCTTGGAATTCTATCTATTGAAAAGGAAATAATTAGGAGAAATACCCAACATCCTCTTTATCTAACCTAGAGAAGGAGAGTGTTGGTTTCTGTATATTTACTAGCATACTTATAGTAGTGCAATATAATGTTAATATCTCCTTGAGTTTCATAGAATCTCTCCTTATTCCATCATAAAAAAGGAGGATGTCATCAACAAACAAGAGATGTGATAGAGAGATAATCTCCCCTATCTTGACGCTTCTAAGATTCCATGTTTTATTTGTCTCTAATACGACTCTACTTAATATTTTTCCTATAATGAGAAACAATAGCGGGGAGAGAGGGAAACCCCATCTAATCCCTCTATCTTGCCTAAAGAACCATGAGGCCTACCCATTTTAATTAAAAATTGCAAAGGAGACCAAGGTCACACAACTCATAACTAGTTGAAAATGAATGTCAAACCCTAAATGGATTGGCATCAACTTTAGATAAATCCAAACCTTGTCATAGGATTTGTAGAAATATAATTTTATCACCATAGATGGAGTATTTTTTGTTTTTATTGCAGTATTCCCTCATGGGTTACTTGCACTAGTTCATGTATTTTCCTACCTGATAAAAGGACTAATTGTTCGTTAGAAATAGTCTTAGATAAGAGCCTCTTAAGTCTCATTGCAATCACTTTAGCAATAATTTTATAGATGTTGTTGCAAAGGGAGATAGGATTATATAATTCAAAATATTATGGATTATCTATCTTTGGAATCATATCCATCAAGGTGGTATTAGATGCAACCAATACCTTCCCAAAGATTCTAGACTCGTTTAATACCTCCACTAGATCCTCTTCAATGATTTTACCTAATCCCAAGAAGAAATATATAGACAATACATCTATCCCAGGGATCTTATCCTTCTAAAATATATGTAATACCATTTACAATTCCACCTTTCAATTCTCTTCCATTAATAGTTGACTTCGTTCTTCATTTTCAAAGCTTGGAAAGTAGTTGGTCATCTTCACCACTTCAACAATAGTCACTTAACTCCCTTATTTAAAAATAGATTGGAAGTGTTTAAACTCCATTTGTGCTATTTCATCAAATTTATAGGCCATGGACCCATTCTCCTTCAGAGTTTTCCAAATCATATTGATATTCCTCATGTAATTAGAAAATTTATGAAATAATTTTGTATTATTATTTCCTTTTCTTAGCCACATGGCTTTGCTTTTGAATATCTAGATTGCTTCCTTGTTAGCTAGCAAGTAGTGTCCCCTCTACTCTAGGTATTTTTACCTCCTTTTTGTAACCTTCATCTAGGTAGCTTACCTACTCTTTTGGTAGAACTCTTCTAACCTCAGTTACATTGTTAATAGTTCTTATTCATATTTTAGTCTCTTTTGGTGGGCCCATCCAACTGATATATATTTGATCTTTTTAAGGTTCCTTTGTCACTGTAAGGCTACTAAATCCCTTAAAGCCTCATCATAATTCAACCAAGCCTCTTCAATCAACTTCACATATTCTTTCTCCTTAAGTCATTTGGGGTTAAAATTGAAGGGTCTTGGTGGTTTTTATCCTAGGTTACCAATTCCTAGAAAAAAACCAATGAATGGTTAGACTCACTTCCACTCCCTACATCAATAACCAAGAAGGATATCAAGTCTCTTTTCTATTCTCCCATCACTTACCCTTACATTTATCCAATTTGGATACAATTTTATAGGTTCAATGACATACAAGCACAAGTCCTCCAACATTTTCATAAACTATGTTGATTGAGTGTCTAGGATTATTGCATTATCCCATATTTTTTCTCTCCCTAAGGTAAAACTAAGGTTTCCAATAATAATTAAGTACTTATGTTGAAGGGAAATCATGGCAAAAACCTTGTCCTAGTATACCACATGATCTTCATAAGGCCCATAAATATTTAGTATAGTAAGTTCTTCTCCAAGTTTTGGGTCTCCAAGGCATAATGGAATGGACCTAGTCTTGAGTCAACGAAAAATACATTAGTACACTTGACACAATGTTTCCTCCAACTTGAAATCAACCCACCAGATGAACCAAAAGGATCTACAAAAAACAATTCCCACCTCCCATACTTTTTAGTAGTTCATCAACACACTTTTGTCCAACTATCATAATTTTCTTATAAAAAAAGAATATATGGCTTCTGATTGTTGGGACATGAATTTAACTGCAGAGGAGAATGAATTCAAGAGTAGTAGTGGTTTCTAAAGACATTGTTGCATAGAAGCACGAGCACACTCCATGAGATCCCAAAATATCTCTCATGATGATCATATACCGATCACAAGGATCATCTATAAATAGGTTTCGATCATGGACCAAACCAACAATATTGGGATGGATTCAGATGCACCTGTCCATAAAACGTGGATATGGGATCCTAAGTGGACATTGTCAACCAAGAGTTTAGTTGGTTGTCGACCCAAATAATTGGTCAACTCCATAAACTGACAAGGTGAGGTTTACAATGGAACCATGTGTTCCAACAAGACACAACTTTTCCCCCTAAATTTGTTCTTATTGCAAAAGTTGATCAAAGATGGTACAACAACACTCTTGAGGAAGTCTAATCACCATCAATGTTAATCAAGTAAAAAAAGGTCAATCATCCATTGCAAACTGGTTACAAATCCATTGTCTAAACACAATCCTAGTTGATCAATCAACTAGACAACAAGACAACACAAGTTGGTCTAGCAGTCGACTAGAAAAGAAACACACCAATAAAATCAGTTTCTTCCAATCCAATAGTCTCTTCCAAGCTAGACATAATATGTATCTAGGTAAAATAAGAAGTACAACTCCCAACAACACAGTCGAAAATGGTTCAGTCGGTCTTAACAAATCCAATTTGATTCAACCAGAAGCAGTTGAGTCAACAAGACAACACATCAATTGGGTTTATACATCAACAAATTCAAGTAATCCCCTCCTTAAACACAACTGAGGGATCAAAG
Source organism: Picea engelmannii (assembly GCA_009831015.1). Lineage (NCBI taxonomy): Eukaryota > Viridiplantae > Streptophyta > Pinopsida > Pinales > Pinaceae > Picea > Picea engelmannii. The sequence continues at coordinate 88,475 of ML779818.1, forward strand.
TATCAACAATAGATCTTCGTCGAAACACTAATCGAAGGACAATAACTAGTTGAAACTCAGTTGACAAATACGTAGTCGAAACCTTTAGTCAATTGTCATCTCTAGTTGAACTTCAATCGACCAATATCCATTTAGAACTTTAATTGATGGTCATGTTGGGTCAAACCTTGGTCAAACACTACACAAAAATAAATAATGAAGAGGAATGGTTCACAATTGTATAATTGATGATACACAACGGTATGAAGTACTCAAGCATAGGGATAAATTTTCCCATGACCATTCATAAATCCAACCACAGTCTATCTTGGTAGTCGATACTAGTCCATGGTTCTATCTTTCACATCTCTTCTGCAAATATCTAAAAGCATGATTGCCATTTCTTCGATGGCGAGGATAAAGGTAAGGGACATAGTTTTGTGATGGTTTATCAAAAAAATATGGCTCAGGTTATGGTGTACTCTTAGGAGTAAAACAATTGAGCATATCAACAACAATATTCTTAGGTGTAATATGAACAACAATACCATGTCCATTCTTCCCAATTCCTCCTCCGAGATAGCCCATCTTGCTGAACAATCAAGACCCAATGTTGGTAGTGTGTTTTTCAAAGATAGGAGAAAAAACACAACCATTAGCCTTAATGCATGATCCAAAATGATATTTTAAAGACTTGGTTAAGTTTTAAGCATGAGTTCATTTACCAATTAGGAATTGATGAAAGAAGAAGAAATTAATGAGATATTATAGCATCCATAATAAGAAATGTAGAGAAAAATGTAAGCATGAAGAACAATGAACCATAATAGCAAAGTTGTTAATGGAGTTCGACAATATTGCCTATGTCTCTGGGCCTTTGTCTCAGTGGGTGAGGCTTTCTTATTTCTCTTCAATGCTTCAAAATTACATCAGAAAATTGTCAAAAGGATTAAAAATTGGTCTAGCCATGTTTTGGTCGACCTCAAGAATCCAACACAACTGACGACACTGAAAATGGTTGAGCGTAGCTCCCATAATTGGTCCGCAAAGTTCCCCTCCTCAATGGCTTCCCTGCATAAAAATGACTTTGGCTTTCAAATTCCTCAACATTTCTCATGTTCTGAACCTCCCTAATGCTTCTAATAACCTTTGGTTTATATAGATTTGGATTTGACATCATTCTCCCAACTTCCTCCCAAGATATGGCCTCAAATCGAGCTCCAGATCCCTCAAAAATGGGCAAAAATCAACAAAAATCAGGCTTTTATTCATAAAAATCCAGAAACTATAGAAAAAAACCCACATTGGAAAAAATTTGGGTGTGAAACCCCTTTTCTCTAGGCTCCTGGTTGCAAGGGTCTCCATGTGGCCTCGCGTTGGCCCCCTCTGACCGGGGGGCTTATCCCTAAACCAAGACTTTAAACTAATTTAAATAGCGTTTCGGCCGTATGGTTAAACAAGAACCATAGTAGACCGGTCGTTCTGCCCCCTTTTGCGAAGTCATTGGCTCATCTAGAGGTTAAGGGTTGGAATCCGCCAGAGGCTATAACACATTTTTGAACTAGCCAATATTGGCAAAATCTGGGGTGCCAAGTGGCGCCCTCTGATTGGGCCACGTTTCGTCCCGTGATTCGTTCGTACCATACATGCAACGTCCATTCAACATGCACAATCAGTTGCCATGTCACCGTCGTACAACCCAGACACCTTTCTAGTCAACTTCCATATAGCCTAGTCACCCTACCATGTTAGCTTCCGTACAACCCAACTGTCATCCATACTCCCACGTGTCATCCTACCATTGGGCCACGTCATGTATAGACTACCATGTGTCATCCGTACAGTGCCACGCGTCAAATCCGTACTGGTGCCAACTCAACCCCAAAATGCCAAATTTGAGTGACACGTGCCACCTCCTGGTGATGCCACATGAACATGATGATGTCATGCTGACGTCACATGTTGCATTACAGTACGACTAGTTGACTTTGACCAGT
>ML779818.1:119082-143781 GCA_009831015.1 Picea engelmannii
ATATGTGGGTGGTTTTTCTATTAAGGGGGACAATAATAGAAAAACTTTATTAGTGGGTGGGGGGGACATTAATAGAAAAACTTTAATAAAGTTTTTCTATTATTGTCCCCCCCAACCCACATATTAATGGGGGGGGACATTAATAGAAAAACTTTAATAAAGTTTTTCTATTATTGTCCCTCCCAACCCACATATTAATGGGGGGGGGCAATAATAGAAAAACTTTATATGTGGGTGGGGGGACAATAATAAAGTTTTTCTATTATTGTCCCCCCCCATTAATATGTGGGTTGGGGGGGGACAATAATAGAAAAACTTTATTAGTGGGTGGGTATATGTGGGTATTATTTTAGATTAACCCAACCACATCAAACATACATGGTTGACATATTTTCATAGATATCATAAATAATTAAAACCCACTAATAAAGTTTTTAATTAGATTAACCCACTATTTTCAATTAGAAATGACAAAGTATTATTTTAGATTAACCCAACCACATCAAACATACATGGTTGACATATTTTCATAGATATCATAAATAATTAAAACCCATCGAAGTGGTGAAGAAATGAAATGAAAATCGGCTCTCTTCAATTTAAAACCGAAAGTATTACTTTAGAGTTTAGACTATCACAATCGCATTAAATATATATGGTTGAATTATATTTATAAGTAATGCAAATAATTAATTGAGTTTAGTTTAGGTGTTTGGGTGATATGATTGTTATCTTTCCATCTAGGTTCAATTACTAAATTTTAGTGGTAGTGAGTTGATTTGATCATAAATCTATGTTGGATATACTTTTGGGTTATAGTAACAATGAGTTGGTTTGATCCCAAACCTAGCCCAAATCACTCTAACTAATTACCAATTCCATGCTTAAAAAAAAAACAAATATATGAAATCCATTTCAACTCTTAACATTATTTTAAAAAAAAATGAACAACACTATTTCTTTTAGCTTTTTTTAACCAACTCCTATGTGGTTTTTAATTATTTAAATGTATTTTAATTTTAATTAAAACTTTTTAAAACAATATGACTCTCACCCTTTAGTTAGTTAGTGCAGATCCTTTAAGGCTTTGCTTTAACTTTCAAAGTCACAAGTTCACGCGGGTCTCCTCCGATCTGTTGGCTTTTTGTGAAATGACAAATTAGAAAAGAAGTGTTTATTGTTGTATACACTGTGGCAGGGCATTCTAATTGATGGCCAATCTCCATCTTGTTATACAACATTGAATTTTGGAATAAGCAGTGTACAGTTGATTGGATCTGAAAGCAATTCAGATCGAACTGCCTATGCATTACTTACCGCAACCGCAACATTCATTGTTGCATAGTAGAGTAATTTCAAATCTGACAACCTATACACCAACTATTACAGCATACAATGTTGTGTGACAAAAATTTCAGATCCAATGACCTATACACCACCCTCTTCCACATTCAATACTGCTTATCTTCCACATTCAATACTACTTAATAGGTGGATATTGCTAATCGTTATAATTCATAATTCGTGGAGACAGAGTCATAAATGCTACAACAGAGGACATAACACATTACATTCGACATTAAACGACGTCTATGCCATCTACGGCGACATTTATGACTTTGACACAGGTGCATAGAGTTAGTCCAAAATGACATGTTATTGAAACTTATTAATGTACCAACAGAAAAAACTGTGAAAGTCTCCATATGCTTCGAGAACGCAGAGATTTCTCTGTATCATTAAAAAAAAAAAAACTAGATTCAAGGGCTCTCGAGAAGAAGTAAATTCAGGCAATTAACAGATCAGAGCAGTGGGCTGACAGATTTACTATGAAGGGATTTGATGGGGTGGCGCTCCTGCTGCTGCAACACGTGTGCAACATTCATAATGCTGGGCAATGGGAATCGACCACGGGGCGAATCTTGCAGTGTGAAATTTGTTCTTGTTGGCGGTGGAGGGGTATCTCATGTTTTTGGCATCTACTTTGGCAGATGGATGTGAGAGGTCTGTGCAGGAATAAAAGTATCTTATAGACCCATTAAGAACATTACATGCCACTTACAAGGAATTGATCTTGAATGGAGAATGCAACAACTATTCCTGCCAACCATTCAAACTACATCCAATAGACATTAATTTTATGTTATAAGTAAATAGTTATATTTAATTTTATTTGTAAAGTAGTGATTAAAGTTATATTTCTTATAATAATTTTTCAATATGAATTAGTTACAAAATTATTAAGAGTTTTGTTATTGAGTATAATTTTTAATTTGTATTTTTTTTTAACTATAATGATATGGAGAATTGAAGTTTGAATTGGGAAATCTATGTATTAGGTTCATCCATCCCATGAGTGTCCATATCCCCTATGATATGAAAGGATGAATAGATTCGACAAATTGATTTGAATTATCTGTAAACTATCTTGTGACATGGAGAATTCAATCTTGGATTTGGAAATCCATGCATCTTACTCATCCACCTTAACCATTGTCCTCATTTAACCTAAGTCCCCTCCATTATCCTCATGACCTCATGTGACTTGAAATGATAGAATACATCTTCATAACCTCATATGCCTCTAACATATCTACAAGTGCCTCTTCCTAATTCAATTCTAATGTTAAACATCAAAGGAGCCATGTATTGTTATTTGTATTTTAGGTTCACTAAAATAATCTTTCATATATTAAAATTAGCTAAAACCATTTTTTAATACAATTTTGATTGAAATTGATATTTAAATAATGATTTTGTTTAAATTTAAAAAAATAATCTAAAAAATATATAATAATATAAAATTGAATATTAATCTAACCATAAGTAAAATTAAAATTGAAATGAAATATATATTAAAATCAAGTTTTCTCTCTATATATAATCATTGCAAAAAATAATCTAAAAAATATATAATAATATAAAATTGAATATTAATCTAACCATAAGTAAAATTAAAATTGAAATGAAATATATATATTAAAATCAAGTTTTCTCTCTCTATATATAATCATTGCAATACATTGATGTATAAAATACAATGAAATTAGTATAATGTATTGTTGAATAATTATAAGGCAAGTCTTTCGTAAAAAGTTCCTAGTTAATCATCAAATAATTGTCTAGTTAGGATATAAATTGGTGGCCACAACTCACATCATAATGTTTAAGGAGTTTTCTCTTCTTGGTCGTTATAGTTTACACCATATAATTTATTTAATCGAGTAAAGTCATTTAATTTAGTAGTGAGTAGATATCTAATTGCAAATATGTTTTGCATGGATAAGTAGATTAAGTATAGAGTATAAGTCATTGAATTTTCAAGGAGCAAAACTGATTTTTGTACAACGTTATTCAATAGATCATGGCTAAACCATATGGCAATGTAGAATGATTATAACCTCAAGTCTATACAGAGAGTTGAAAGAGATAAATTATTTCCAATTGGTTGTAGATCACCAACTTCTTTTGACCTAATTTATATAATCTTTTGACCTAATTTATATAATTGGTCGCATTGTAGAGCACCTTAATTCAAAGGGAGGAATTATGCATCCCCACCGTCATTGTAGAGACCTTGTATGCAACCTTACTTGGGTTGCAGAGAAACTTGAATATATCCCCACCCTCATCGTAGGGAACCTCATCTTAAGCAATTATATAATGTATTTTTGGATTTCAAATTGTTATGGGATTATTTCATGTAATGTATTATAGTAGGATCATTAACAATTAATTTTATGGAATGTATTGTAAGAGCATTAATAGTTTGAGAAGGTAGCTAAGCTATTTGTCTTCCAAAACGATGAATCCCATTGATGACTCTTGGCATTGCAATCTAGATGGGGAAAATGATTGAAAGAGGCTTGCAGATTGTGCCATTGGATTTGATAAGAATGCCATTGGAGGGAAAAATGGTAGAATCTATGTGGTCACATATCCCAATGATTATGATGCAGTCAATCTCCCATTGGGCACAAGGAAGTTAAGTGATTTAACTTTAAAAGAACCAATAGGGTTCAAGATGGTGATGTCAACCATAAAGGTGAATATTTTTGAAGGGAAAGAAAGAGAACTACTTTTTGAATCGTATTTTCGACCTATATCCTTATAGGTTTACTCAAATATCAAGTGTAGGCACTCGTTGAACGTAGAATTAAATTTTGCATCCAACGAGTACCTACTCTGCATGCTTTTGGTAGACTCATAGTGAGATAAATTGGAAATACATGAAAATAAAAACATGTTTCTTTTTTTCTATGTATTTATAGTTTATATCACTATGAGTCTACCAAAAGCATGCAGAGTGGGTACCCATTGGATGCGTAATTTAGCTTCTCATCTAACTAGTGCCTACACTTCAAATTTAAGTACATCTATAAGGAGATAAGTTGAAAATACGATTTAAAAAAAAAAAAAAATAGTTTTCTTTCTTTCTTTTTGAAAACTCATAACTCTTATTTTATTATTTTTCTTAGGAGGCCCATTTTAGAGCTCAAATTTCCCCTATTGGAGGCTTGCAAATTGCGCCATTGGGTTCGGCAAGAATTCCATTAGAGGGTTGAATGGAAGAATCTATGTGGTCACAATTCCCAATCACTGGCAGTGTTCTTTTTTAATGCAACCAAATATTGTTAGTTGTAAGCTTACGCAAGCGTCCTTATCCACCCAACTATGACAACTATCTTTTGTTAACGCTAGGCCTCTTCCATTCTTACATATAGCATAAATTCTCTTGTATTTAATATACATTAGATCTAATACATCAATTCCATTCTCTCTTGTAGAAGGTATTTTTTTTGGTTTTGCAATAATTTATGTTCTTGGATGTTCTATTAAATATTTTCATGTTATCAAAGCTTTCTCTACAAACCGCTTTTCATTTTTTTCTTAGAGATATTGTGAGGAAGGAAAGATTTGGTATTGCATATCGTATGGGAGTACTTGCAGAGATTTGATAGATCTCATCTCCTCTACTTCACAATTTGGGTTTGTCTTCTTTGTGTGATTGGTCTATGGCTTCCACTGGTTGTGTGCCTATTTGTTGGTTCGAGCCCTCACCGCACCACTGGGTATGCAGTTGTTGTGCTTTAATATTATCATTTGGATATTTTCCTTGGAATGTTACTCATTTGGATATCCAAATAGCCTTGTTATATTTACCATTTACTTTTGGTATGAACTAAACATTTGATAACATCTAAAAGTAAATAGATTTATCTGGATATCCATTTAAGTTTGTGGTTGGAGTCCAAGTCGTCATCCTATGAAATCTTGCTAAAGGATTTGAGAAGTAGGCTTGTAAAAAAAGGAATCTCTAAATCATAGTATATCTCTATTTGTGAGACAATTTGTGGTCGTGTGCTTATGATTTGATTTGACATGAGGGGCATTCCAAGAACGAGTTGATGGGTTTTTAATAAAATTTAATGTGTCATTTGTGTAAGTTCAAGCATGACCACATCTTGGTCGAGCGCCCTAGTTTTTCTCTCATTTCTCGATGTTCAAGGGTGAGATGCACTTCGGCACACAATTCTCTCCTACATATCCAAATCGACCATTACAACAAATATTCAAATAAATTCATAAATTCTAATCATGGCTCTTTTATCTTTGTTGGATCACACCAACACTCAAATATTCAGATCTACAAGCTCAAAGTTCTAAGTTCTGATCTTCTCATCCACACTCAAATTTACATATTGAGCATAATTTATATATTACATACACATATCTAATGTTTTCTTTGTATTATTTATTGATAAAATGGCATAATCAAGGACTATTGAGGTCCTAACTCTCCATAATTATCACACATAGAAACTCAAGATGCAACAACTACTACAATTTAAAGGGTTTTGGAAAATGTTAGTTGAGTCTCAACCAATGTTTACCAAGGAAATCAATAGATTTTCCTATCAAAACAATTTTTTTGAAGTTATGGGTCTGATTGGCTTACATGTTTCAAATAGTTTATTGTTTCATATTGATGAATGTAAAAATCCAAAAGAAAGTTGGGACAAGTTGGCTTCCTTATTTGGTAAAGTCTATGGATTTTGAGCCTTATAGTTGGAAGCATAATTGACATTGCTTGTACTTGATGAGCATGGTTCCATTGAAGATTATCTTTCCAAATTCGGGTTATTGTTGGCACAAATGAAAAGGTGTGGAAAAGTCAAGATAGATTACGAGTGCATTTTCTTGATTCTATCCAACCTAAAAGGTCATTTTCAGCTATTTTATTCTACGTTTTACTTTACTATGGATGCACTTGGAGTGGAGTTTAAAATTCCCTATTTTGAGTTTTTCTATGAGAGTCTTACCAGGGAACAGTCTAAGCTTATGCAATTAGATTCTCTTTTTGGTTCTAAGAATGACGATCTTGTGGCATATACCTTCGAAGGTAAGCACAAAACTCGGTATAAACAGAAGAAAGATTCTTCTCAAGTTGGTGAGTCTACCTCCAAGCCTCAATAGAAAACAAAATATTTTCCTCCATCTTCCAAGTTGGTGAGTATTCCTCCAAGACAAGTAAGACGAAGTCAAGTGGAACCTATCGTTTTTGTGGTGTACTTGGGCATACCGAATCCAAATGTTGGTTGAAACTAGAAGCTTTGAATGAAGCCATGCAACGACACAAAATTTAAGTGTCCAAGCCTTCTCCATCTAGTATAGGGTATATTTTATCTTCTTAAAATTTATATGCATCTACAAGTCGTTGGATACTTGATGATGGTGCATTACACCATATAACTCATTATCATGAGTTGCTTTCTTCCACATCCGATTATAGAATTTTGTAGATTCCAGTTGGAGACTCTATACATGTTGATGTTTTAGGATTAGGCACCATGCAATTAGCTAATGGGTGCATCAGTGATGTTTTCCTTGTTCCTTACATCTTTTCCAATCTACTCTCTACTATTAGATCTGTCATTCTAGTGATAGGAAAACATTAGAGTTTTATCCTAACCATATAGTCATTTGAGAACTACAAAATCCCAACATCATTGTTTCTTTTGGAAGAGTTTATCATAGTTCTCGATTGCATATGTTTTCTTGTTTTGAGCCTTCCTCTGGTTCCTCTTTCGTTGCACATGTTGATTCTTTGAGTAGATTTTGGCATGAAATATTTAGACATCTAAACCATAGGTATTTGCAATAGTTGAGCACACCAAATTTGGTGCTTGGTCTTCCTAAAATTTATTTCATTGATGGAGTTTGTCCAAGTTTTGTTAGTCAAAAACAACATTGAGATTATTTTCCTAAAGGTAAGGCATTTCCTACTACCATACATCTTGAGTCGATACATAGTGATCTCATGGCATTTCCGACTTGTACATTTTTAGGGGCTAAGTATGAACTCACTTTTAAGTCCAAGAGTGAGAAATTTTGTAATGTCCCCGACCACCACAGAGGCAAGAATACACTATTACTACTAACTGAACTCTGATCTTCTCGAGCTCTAATACCAATTTGTAACGTCCTCGACCCCTCAACATGTCACCCTCGAGGAACGCCACTGCAGAATTTCACTCTAATTTTGTCCTTCCATTCGGATACCATTTTGTGGCATCCCCGGAACACACACACACACACACACACACACACACACACACACACACACACACACAACATGCATTTCTAATGAATTTAAAACAATAACATAGAATTACTGCTACCATACAGACTCCTGTGAAATTGACAGTAATTCATTCATGCAACGAGACATAAAATAACATTGCAAGAATCACATACATGCACAACATACATAATTAAGCATAGAAATGATACTTATCTTTTAACTGGAGAAAAACCACCAACTGCGTGCAGACCTTCCACGAACCTCCCATCCTTAGACCATGCTGCTCATCACACTCAACAGTGGTCACCCTTGAGCTGGGACTAAGCTCCACCCAAGGCAAAGGAATCCTAGACTAGGTTGAGGTTACAAAACACTGCACAGTGCAACTGGAAGGATTCTATCCAAGAACCTACTTACGCCCACTACTCACGGACTCTCATTCCCCACATGCTTGTTCCACCCCGGGAATATGCACCTTCATTGTTCCACAGTCCATCGGCTACTCCACTTCCCTTTCAGGGTCTCAGCAACAGGCTGGATCAGGAATTCTCAGAGCTCTGTAGCTGGTGTTGGATTCTCTCTAGGATAAAATCGCTTCCCAACAAACTCTCTCACCTCGAGAGAGTTGCTCATAGGCCTGACAACCTGCCTCTTCAACCACGGGCCTGACAACCCGCTTCTTCAACCAACTTCAACTCAATTCCAGCAAGTGAGGACAATAACAAGGCTCAAAATAGCTTAGGGGATGACAACAACCACAATTTGATAAGGTACAACACGGCTCTGGCAAGTACAGATACGTTGTCCTTCCCNTACTGGTTTTAAAGGTGCGTGAAAGATGTTGGGATCGACGATGGAGGCCAAACGAGTTAGGCAAAAGATCAGAGAATGGGGAGCCCCCCCCCCCAATGAGATGATTTTCCCTCTTTAACTGCATGCACCCAGGTCAACACCTGTCTTCCTAGAGCTCCATGCACTCCATTTAGCACTCATTCCCTTTCCCAGGAACTTAGGATAACTGGGTTCATTTTCCCCACTTTAGTATTTTCATTTTCAGGAATATATTATAATATTCCCCTTGGGTTAAGCCCTCTAGCTTAGCCCCTCTTTCCTAGCCTCTCAGTCCCATCCCTTTCCCTACCTAGTGGGGTTGAGTCCCCCATCACTCTTTCTTCGTGGTCGGTCTACACGCAACGATGTATAATTTTTATTAATGATATGCATAATTACATATACAAAAATCAGGCTTATGGCCTTTAACACCTAGGCTCTCCGGCCTAATAACACATAAGCCTACCAACTTATAATTGCTTGGCTCACCAGCCTACAAAACATGTTTACAATTCATAAATACAACTGGGAATCGTCCTTGGGGATATTACAATCCCCTCCCCTTATTTTTGCACTGTCCTTAGTGCAACTTATTTACACAACACCAACAAGATGTTCAAAATCTTCAAAAAGATGCAGGTATTTTGTCTGCATAACATCCTCATGCTCCCATGTCGCGTCCTCGGGACCGTACCAAGTCCATTGGACCTTTACAAGCCCTATGGCTTGATTCCCTTTTGGGATCATGTTGGGGGTGATGAGGGTGACTTCATCCCCTTAGATTCTCAAAGGAGAACACGAAGAAACTGTTACTCTGATTCTTTTGCAACTGAGCCCCATTTGTCCTGGATTATATACTGTTACTTTGAATTCACCAACCCTCCAAGGGCATGGAATTTCTACAAGGTTATTCTCAAATCAGATTTATACTCACTTGATTTTTGGATTTGCACATGTATCTGTCACATTGGTCGATGATGGACCGAGGGCTCCTTGGTGCTAATTCGAGCTCTATGATTGTTGCCCCAAGTATTGGGATTCCCTTTAGTGGTTTGATTTTCTCCCCAAGTTTGATGACGTTAAGAACATGTCACTCGATTGTTGCGCAAGGGTAAATTCAAACGACAATTTGTGATGGGTTGTCCATGTAGAACTCCTAAGTGTAACTCTAGAAATGTAGAAGGCACTTCACACTTGATTAAAGGAATCTCTCCCTCTTGGTGTTGATAAAAATTATGCATCAATTAGTTCCACTATTTATGGGAATGCCTTTCAATACGTTGGCTCAAAAGGAAAGGATGAATGGATCATTGTTTAAAATGAAAAGGAAGGGCTTGAGCAATGCTTGGAAAAGTGCAAGTCATCCCATTAAATCTTCTAAGGCTATAGGAGGAGGAGAAAACATGTCTTATAAGGATGTGGTTGTCAGTGAAGCAACATATAGTCAACGTGGTTTCAAGAAGTTGTTGATGTACAATTCCTTTGAGGCATTGGAAAATGACATCTTCATTGTAGGATGAATATATCCATGTGTTTGAATGCGAAGGGGTTGAAATTTTGTTCAAAAAAGTTGATAGTTAGAGACATGGCACTACATGAGAGAGTTTATGTATTTTGGCTTCAAAGGGTTAAGGTTTCAGGTTTTGACTTGAGGATAAGGATGAATGTTGTTGTAATGAATATTTTTAGGGCACTAATCATGACCAGGGATCCAAGGGAGCAATTTTTTCTATTGTTCCTTGGTTACCTTGTGTATTGTTTATTTCATAAGAGACCATCATCAATGTTGTGTTTAAATTACTTTTGTGTTGGTAGGAAAGGTGGCCGGCTTCTACAACATTTATGCCTTGTGTTTTAACTCTTTACTTGTTATAGAGTGGGCCTTTCTTAGATATTTCAACATGGAGGAATGGGAAGGTGTTAGAGATGGAGGAGTGGCCTCATTGACTTTAGCGTTAGGGAAAATTACTTAGATGAGATGTAAGCCTATAGTGCAAATTTATAAGGTAAATTAGAGGCATAAACACTTGGGCCATGGAGGATGGTTTACCTGGTCTAATACAAGGAGATATTCTAATGAGATACATGCTTAAATTTGACATAATTTATACTCCTAAAAAGGATTTCCTTGATCCCATGGTAGTGGTAGTGAGCGTGCAACGAGTATTCTTCCACATGTTTAAGTTCATTTCATCTTCCCTTGGTTTCAAATTTGAAAATATGAACATTCACTGAGAGGATATTCCCAGAGAGATAAACCCAATTATTGTTATTTTAATGGAACAATTCTAGAGAAATCATCTAGGGGGATAGATGGGAAAGAGACCCAAATTTATATTATTGGTTCAATGGGATAGTTTAGAAGCAACCATCAAGGAGAGGGGTGTGGGAATACCCTTATCTGATGCTATTTGATAGGAGAAATTAGAAACATTTATTTAGAAGATACATTATGCCACACGATAGATATGCTATGTCGCGTAATAGCTTGAGGAGACCCTAACTCCTATTATTATCATGGGGAAGTTCAAAGGAAATTATTGAGGGGGATAGCTTGGGAAGAGGCTCTAATTCCTGTGATTATTATGGGGCAGTTCAGAGGTATTTATTTAGGGGAATAGATTACTGTGATGGGATTGGGGCAATTCAAGAGTAGTTATGGAGAGGATATATGAAGGTGTTAATAAGGGGAATAGAACCCAACGTTAAGTGAAGTGTGAGTACCTTTACTGTGAGATTGACCCAATATCCAATTTGTTTCCTTCTCTAGTGTAATGGGTTTAAAATCCCAACCCAAGATCGATGGACACCACCACCCTGACCTAAGACCAATGGCCACCTTCCTGATCTCTCCTTCCACTCACTAAACAAATCGGTTTACTACTCTTCAAGGTGAACTTGTCTCACTTTGAGTTGGGAGAGGACTTCTAGATAACAAAAAAGTTCTAGACCTTACAACCTAGACCATGAACTACAAGGTCAGAATGGTTGGATTCTTTGGTGGGAGAAAGCTATTAGAAACACCCCTAAGTTTCTTAGGGGTTGGCACAATATGATTACTTGTTGAAGGGGCGAGAGGAGAAGACTGAAAGACAAGGACTCTGCATAAATAAATATTTTTTTCGAAGAAGCTATGTGTTGGCGTTAGAAGTCACTCCTGGATTGCGACAAGAGCAGAGCCCAACGCCCATCAGTTTATGTCACGAATAAATTTAATGGGTGATCAAATGGGTAGAGACCCAGGAAGGTATCACTCTAACTTAGGGACCAGTCCTGGTATGTAAAGAACAAAGGAGGTCTTGATCTAACTTCCGTCAGTGAGTTGATTGTAAAATGAGCATATGGAAGACTTGGTGAGATGAGTGAGCAAGACTGCCTCAAGCATCAAGCCTTTCAACAGCTTGAGGAAGAAAAGCTCATAATACAAGATCCTCTTGGTTCTGAGTTTCGGGGAACTGAAGGGTGACTTGACTGGATCCTCCAATTCCAAACCATTCAGCGTTGAGAAAATACAAGAACTGATTAGAGACAATGCAACTATTACAGTGATCCAACCTACATCATCCTATAACAATGCAACTCAACTGGATCATCCAATTCCGAGCTGTTCTAACACAGTGTAAACAAAGAGATGGAAAGAAGCTGACATTCATAAGGAAAGAAGTCTCAAGTGCCAATACATAACCAGAGCAACCAGTGCTTCGTTAAAACTTTACAATCGGGAGCCTAGTTCAACCATCGATAGATTACGAAATGGCGAAAACGCCTACATATACTCAAAACAAAACAACAACAGCGAAAACGAGACACTGCATTTAAAACATTGTGTGTGCATGTCTTCTGGCAGTCTGCGCATGCAGACTCTAGACGATCATGCACTTATGACAGACACAATCAGACTCCTGACTGTCCTGCAGATGAATCGACATGCTTTTAATACTTTGCCGTACTTTCCATTTATGGCTGAGACGATGTCTAACCACCTCCAACAACTTCAATAACTGCTTCCTTGGGATCAGGAACAATCCGAGTCAACTCTTCCCTCTGGGACGTGGAGGTCTTCTCATGGTGCCACCTGGATCAGCTGAACGGTCTAATGGATAGGTCATGGAGGATTTGACATGCTTGGCGTGGAAAGGGGAAAGGGAGTGATCACAGAAACGACAGAGGTGAGACACATGGCAAGAAGAAGGGGGGAAGGTGACGGGATATAATGGTAATGGGGGACACATTATTTATGGGAGGCTGACGTGGAGGGGAGTGGGACAGATGTCAGAGGACGAAGAGGGGACAAAGGGGACGGGCCCCGTCACGCGGTCAAGTGGAGAACATATGGCAGGGGAGGAAGCGACAGAGAAGGCGACATGACAGGAAGGGGTCCCCACGTTAATAACACATCATTCAGGACCCCCCCCCTTTATTAAAGGCAGAATGGGAGAGGGGGTCCAGAATCGCTTGAGCATCGTTGATCTGGGCGCCTCGATCTCGACCGTTTGAGAGATGCGTGCCCAATTCCGGACCCCCCCGTTAAAAGCAGAATGGCGAGGGGGCTCCAGAATAAAACCTCAGTCGCAGATCTGGGCGAGTAGATCTTGGCCGTCCGAAACTGCCTGCTCATTAAGATGGCGCGCCCACCCTCCAAACTTTGGAAAAATGGGTTTTTGAATCTCTTTCTTTGCCCAAGGGGACACTTCTTTCAGGAGAGCACCCTTTACATGATTATGTGCTAACATTAGGCTCCATGGGGGATGACACGCCCCCTGCGGGCTGCCGAGAACTCTTTTGTAGCTTCAGTTCCTTGTTGTTGGGCTATGGAGTCATTATTTAAAACTTAAAGATAAAAGAAAAACAATATATACAACCATAGATGAGCCATGTGCGGCTCAAGAAAAACATCTTTTCAGAAAATGCCCATTCACGGGGCCATCAAAAACTTCTTGATCCTTCAAATCTCGCAACCTGTAGGTATTATTTGAAAACACTTTAGAGATTTTGAAGGGCCCGACCCATAGGGCTTCAAATTTGTCGTGTTTGCCCTTGTCTTGTTTAGGAGCGTCCCATTTTAGCACCAGGTCTCCTATATGAAATTCTTCCTTCTTGGTCTTTTTGTCAAAAGCTTGCTTGATCTTCTGCTGATGGTCCTGAATTCTGTTCATTACCTGCTCTCTGGCCTGTTGGACCTCTACCAGTTGATGAATTCTTCTGATCATATCATCAGGCTCTTCTTGATAATCCTGGAAGAACTTTGCTACAAGAATGGCTAGACGAGAAGGGAAAACAACTTATGCTCCATAAACCAATTGGAAAGGGGAGATGCCTATAGATCTCTTTGTGGTCACTCAATCGGCCCATAGAGCGAATTTCAACTTTGAATCCCAGGCCTTTTTGTTGTCCTCCAATAGTCTTTTGATGATCCTTATCAGGCTTTTGTTAGAGGACTCTTCTAAACCATATAGTATGGGGTGGAGTGAATTAGTTTGATCCCGAATTGCTCACAGAACTTGGCTAACAGCTCAGCCTTGAAAGAGGCTACGTTATCAGTGACAATTTTGTTTGGGCAGCCGAATCTTGTGATGAGGTCTTCCAGGAATCCAATGATTACCTTGTGGGAAGCACTCCTGGTGGGAATAAATTCTATCCACTTAGTAAATAAATCCATGGCAATTAGGATCCATCTGTGCTGCCCACTGGAAGCAGGGTGGATTTCTCCAATAAAATCTAGGCCCCATTGCTGGAAAGGTCCCGAAATGACTACAGGCTTTAAAGGAAGAGATTTAAGCTGTTGCTTTCCTGAAAATCTTTGGCATTTGATGCAGGCTCTGACCTTTCTACATATGTCAGTGAATAAGGTGGGTCAGTAGTACCCAACCCTGAGGATTTTGTAGGTTGTGTTCTTCCATAAATGATGTCCTCCACATAGGCTGTTGTGAAATTCAACAATGATCCTGTCAGCCTCTTGTGGATTCATACATTTCAAAAGCACCCCCATGGGGTCTTTCCAATATAAAACTTGATAGACAAGGCAATATCTGACTGCTTTGAGCTTCAGAGCTCTTGCCTTGTTTCTTTGCAGGCCATCTGGAGGCCGCAACTCTTGCAGAAAATATATGACATCCTTATACCAAGGACATTGAGCCAACGGGGGTTCTTCTTGAGGGTCTACATCAGACAGTTGATCCCGCTGATTTCCTGAGCATTCATTGATGAAACCTACCCCCGAATCTTTGTAATTTGCTTCAGCCAACAGCTTGGCTAAACCTTGACCTTTGATTAATTTGGTAGGCCTTATTTCCAATTCGAACTCAAGGATCTTGGCTATCCACTTACTCCTCCTCCCATCTATATCAGGTTGAATAAGAATGTCCGTAACAGTGGCCAAGGGGACATAGGAAATGATCTTCGACTACAGGACATAGGTTCTAAAAACTTTGAGAGCCTTTACCAGGGCATAGGCCCGCTTCTCCATAATGTCGTACCTGACCTCGGCATCCCTTAGGGCTCTGCTAAAATGGAGTTAGAATTACTCATTTGCTTTCTGTGGATGACATTATTTTATTTGGCAAAGGATCATTGACATAATGGAAAATTTTAAAGGATGCACTTGATTTGTTTTGCAATGCTTCTGGAATGACCTTTAGTTCTCGTAAGTGATAATTTTTGGAAGCAAGTTTGTCTAGGGAGGAGTTATCACAATTAAAAGAAATCTTACCCTATGAGGTAAAATCTTTAGATGATGGCTTTAAACATTTGGGGTTCTTTCTTAAACCAAATTGTTACCTTATAAATGATTGGAGGTGTTTGCTTATAAAAGTGGAGAAACCAATTTCAAATTGGTGTCATAGATGGCTCACCTTAGGGGGCAGATTTATACTTGTAAATTTAGTCCTGGAAAGCATTTCTGTTTACAGGTTGTCTATGGATAAGATCCCTAAAAGTATTTTAGACAAAATTAGGAGGATGTTCATTTTTTTGTGGACTGGCAAAAAAGATAAAGAAAGTATTCATCTGGTAAATTGGAACAGGATTGCAAAGCCTAAGAAGAATGGAGGTTGAGGCTTTAAAAATATTTTATGTTTTGGCAAAGCTTTGACAACAAAGAGTTTGTGGAGGATTCTATTAGGCCCAGGTCCGTGGCATGAAGTGATTATTAAAAAATATCTAAAAATTATTTATGTAGTTGAGTGGTTTAGGAAAGGGAGACTGAATGTGAAAGGAATGTCAAATTGCTAGAGAGCTCTTACTTCTTCATTGCCTCTTATCACTAATTGGATATCTTGGAAGCCTGGAAATGGATGGGATAATCGTGTTGGATTGGATCCTCTGATAGGATCTCAATCTTACTATAAATTGTTTGAGAGTTTGGTTTCCACTCTTCACTCAAAAGGTATTTTTTGTCTGGCATAAGTAGCTTCTAATGATACAGGTTTTGTGCATGGTTTTAATTGGAAAAATGCAGAAATGCTTCATCATACTGGGGATCAAAAGTATGAATGGGAGAGTTATGTGAGGGGACTTAAACATTATGGTTTTGTTTTATCTGATGAAAGTGATTCTATTGTTTGGTCTTGGGACAGTAAATAAGGGAAAGTCTCTGCAAAACAAGTTTATGAGGTTTAATTTTTAGATGATATTGATGATGGTTTAGAGGACTGATTGATTGATATTTGGAACTAGCAGATTCCTTTGAGAATTAAATTATTTAGTTGGCTGCTGATAGAAAACCAAATTTTAACTTGGGATAACTTGTTAAAAAGAGGTTTTCTAGTCCTAGTAGATGTATTCTTTGTGGAGAGGGGGAGGAAACGATAAATCATTTAATGGTTTATTGTTCTTGCACAAAAGAAGTTTGGAAATATATCTTAAATGTTCTTAAGTTTCAGAGAGTTTGGGAATGCAGGCAACTTCGTGAATGCTTCCAAGCTTAGAATAAGGAGAAGGACCATTGGAAGGAATTACCTTGTTATATATGTTGGGAAGTTTGGAGACATAGAAATCTGATTATTTTTTTAAGATCAATTTTTTTCTCTTTTTAGGGTGGGTAATAGAGTTTTACAAGATCTCGGCGAGTTCATTAAAGTTCATTATGTCCATTCTCAAATATTAACTCGTCCTCCCTTGCTGGAAGGGGAATATGGTTGTTGGGTTTTTTGATGGTGCTTCTCAAAATGGAGGAGAAAAATGTGGTGCAGGTGCTTTACTAAAATGTCCAGTGTGTTTACAACATTAAATTGAACTGGGTGTTTACAACATTAAATTGAACTGTGGAACTAGAACTAATACAAGATGGGAACTCTTGGCATTGTGGAGTATCTTTTTTTTTCTCTCTTCATAAATAGGTTTCTTGCTTACGGTTGGTTGGAGACTCTAAAGTAATAGTTGACCGATTTTCCTTTAAAAATAACTTGCAAGGGATTACATTACAACCATGGATGACTAGAATTCGCTAGTTGAGTGAAAGTTTCCACATTTTAAAAATCCAACATATTTATAGGGAACTTAATCGAGAAGCTGATAAGCTTTCAAAGCAAGCTTTATTTTTGGATGAAGGTATTTTATATTATGCCAGAGGGATGGGAGAGTAGATGCTTTTGAAATACTGCCTGAAATTTTGATTTTGGAATTTTGATAGGCTATTGTAAGAGAAATAATAAAGGTTGGACAATGTTTTTGTGCTAAGTAATTTGGAAAGCCATTGTTGATGGGGAAGTTGGTTTTGACAAAGGGAAACAGTTGTAATCTCTTTTTAGAATGATATTGTAAAGCTTACATTATATTTCTAATATAAGATCTTTTTTCTATTTGAAAAAAAATAAAATTTAATGCATATATTAATATTTATAGTATTAAGACCCCAGATGGGGTGCTAGGTAGCACAGCAAGGCCACGCGGTAGGCTGGGCCTTAAATATAGGTCGTCGACTCCCATCCCCTCACCATTAAGGATGGGAGCAAGCCCGAGTAGCCAGTCCCATGGGATGAGTCCTCCCACACGAGTGAAGAGGACGGATGGACAACACACTAAGAAGACAGCCTTAATGGCTGATCCTGTCGTATCCATCCTCATGAATATCTACGATTTTGGTCAGGGAAGAACTCATTTCGAGTTTGAGTTGCAGATGCCAGGCATCTCTGAGCTCTGGTGCAGTTATAGCAACCTCATCGTCGCTCTAGTCATTGTTTTTCTCATACACATGCCGAGGGAAAGAGGTAAGCTCCACAGGGGCGCTGCCTAGTATGCCTTCGATGCTTGCTGGAAGAGACAACAAAGATTTGAACGAGCGTTGTCCATGGCTCGGACGCAGCTCGTCCACAGAGTAAGGAATCCTAGAACGCCTCCCATGGCTTATGTGGAGGAAGTTTTTCCGGAAGAACCCATTCAGGCTCCTCCGGAACACCTCCTCTTTACAGTACCCGACAATTGGAATCCGCCAACTTGATTTCCGGGGGAAATTACCATGAAGGCCACAGGGAAACCGCATAGCTGCCACAGAGGGGCTGACCAATTGGAGGAACTCCCTACCTGTTATATCAAAGAAGAAATTCTGAAAGACATGGACGCAAAGGCGACAACAAGCGCATGAGAATTCTACTTGGGCGCGGGCGACCAAAATGCTTAGTGTGGACATAATTGGTCACAGAATCTAGATGAGGACATGGGAACGCAGGGAAGGAATGAGACATGAGAAGTAGAGGCAATCCGACCAGGAGGTAAACTCTCGGAGGTTAGCTGGGTGAGGGAGGGTTGCATGGCTCCTATGCCACATCCCCTATCCATCATGCAAGAAGAATGGCGTGTCCAACTGCCATTCTTCCACCCGGAGCACCTGGAGCTGATGTTCGAATTGAGGAGCATGGTGGCAGACCAAATCCATCATGCCATGCTAATCAACAAGCGCATCGACATGCTCTATGACGCCTACTCCAACACGCCACCAGGAAAGAGGTGCCTGACGTGTGCACAATCCTTCGCGTTGCCAGCCAGAGCAGGAAAGCAGGGAAGAGATGCTGGCATGGACAACGCAACGACCACCGGGTAATTGTTATGGTTAGAGTTTTTGTTTTTCTTAGAGCCAGGGCTCTAGTATTGTTCGAGTTTCATTATGTTGTAATTCAAAGACTAAGGAGGTATTTCCAGACTAAGGGTTGCCATATGTCTTGATTTCCTCCGGGCAGGACAAATGGTAACCCATTTTTTTCCCATAGACTGGATAGGAGGCCCACTGTCCTGGTTTCTGTTAACTCGACGGGACAGTTGGCAGTCCAAGCGTATTTGTATGTTTGAAAGTTAATGCAATAGGATCCAAACCATTTTTACTTAAAAAAAAATAATAATATTAAGGATTATTAATTTAATTTAATGAAGATATTAATATTTATAGTATTAGAAAAAATTAAATATAATGGAGATATTAATATTTATAGTATTAAGGATTATTAATTTAATTTAATGTAGATATTAATATTTATAGTATTATAAGAATTATTATAATATGTAAAAAGGTAAGTGGAAAGTTAAGGTATATTTAAAAAATAAAAAATAAATGAAAATATTAATTTAATGAAATGAGAAATAATGAATGAGGTTCTCTAATGAAACATTTCTTTTGATATTTTTAATATTCAAAATTACATATTTTAGATTTTTTAATATTCAAAGTTGTAAAGAAATTTATAATGAACGTAATGCCATGTCATTCATTAAGTCCACGATGCGTGATGCTTTGTAAGTCTATCCCGTAAACTTGCACATTAGTTATGGGACAGAACTCTTCCTACTAATAATATTATATTTTTATAACTAAATAAACATGCATTTTGAACTTGGAGTGCAAAAGTAGAATGCTGCCCCAAATTAGAAAATTATATGAGTTTTATTTTTAAATAAAATATTAAAAACCTTTTTAAATCTTTTAAGTTTATTTATATTAATATAGTGAAGGGTAAATTATTTATATGAATATATGAGATGGGGGAGAAATGTTGGTGGAGAAAATGAGATGGGGGAGAAATGTTGGTGGAGAAAATGAGTTGGGAAGAAAGGAAGGTTGTGAATAAAATTCATTATTTAAACGTATTAATACGTTGTTCTGTTCAATTGTGAGTTATTTTCTTCTTTTCCATTTAATTATTCAATTTTTTATATAATTTTTAAAATGTAAACTCTCTTATTGCGTCTTATTAAAACTGCTTTGAATTTAATACAATAAATAAATCTCAGATCGATCCCTATCGATCCATCTGTACCTATAAAATGAGAACTATGGAAATTATATATTCAATCATTCCTACTTTTCGGTGGCCCTTAATGGAGGACTCTGCACTCTCGGTCAGGAAATTCATTGTGTTAGTTTCGTATACTTAACGGTATTACCGATAGAAAAGGACATATAAAGTCTTCATGCGATTCGTTAGTCTGGATATTTCCCGGGATCATTCAGAGAATCTGGCTGTAGGGAGCTATGCAGAATAAAGAAAATTGAGGGATAGAACTGATCTGTGTAGTGGACTAACGGAGTATCAAGATGAGGGGATTTCTTGTTCTCCCGCCGGTGGTCGTGCTTCTCCTGCTGCAATGCGCGTGGTGCGTTCTCAGTGCTGGACAAGGGAAATTTCTGATGGAAATCGATGTCAGGGCGAATCCGGCACCCGGAAGGGTTGAAGGTGCCGTTTCTTCTCCCGGTTTTATTGTGGAGCCTAGTGCCGAGAATTGGCCGGGGCAGGATTTGAACTTGAGATCGAGTAGTTCATGCGAGGGAACTTATGGATTCATGCCCTGCACTGCTTCTGCGCTGGGGAATTTCTTCTTGATGGCAGTATATGGATACCTGCTGTTCTTGTCGGCGTCCTATATGTCCAAAGGAAGTGAAATTCTGTTGGCTGTGATGGGGCCTGGTATCATCGGAGGCTTGTTTCTGCCGATTCTTGGAGCTTTTCCAGACGCTTTGCTTCTTCTTAGTAAGTTCTTTTCTCCGTTACCTTTTTTTGCAATTTCCGAGGTTTCTTTCTGCCTATTCTTGGAGCTTTTCCAGACGCTTTGCTGCTTCTTAGTAAGTTCTTTTTTCTGTTTTGTTTTTTAGCAATTTCAGCTTCTGCGTGTTAAATTATTTAAATATTTGATGGCAAATTAAAGCAACGTTAAATATGGCGAAGATTCTGTCAATGAATTTTGTTTATGGAAATGTAAAAGTAAGGCTATCCTTTTGTTTCCAGTTATGGGAAGAAGTTGCTGGCTTGTTAATTTAATTGAAGGGGATTTCCAGATCTTTTTGTGTTTGTAATGTAATTTCTGGCTTAATCCTCTTGATAGTTTGATTTTAATTCACTGCATTTATTGTGAATTGAGACTGGAGTGAGAATTATAACTTAGGAATGGAATTTGATTGATAATTTATAATTTCTCATATCAAAAACTCTATTAGTTTTTTGAATTAACCCTAACTATCTGAAACGTTTTCAAATTCCATTCCAACCTTAACACTCTCTCTTAGTTTTCGAATTCCAAACCTAATTAGTTTTCAAATTCCATGCCAACCCTAACTCTCTCTTTAGTTTTCGAATTCCAACCCTATCTATGATGAATACGCTTCACACATTTAGAATCAATTGGATAACCCATTCAGACATTTAGAATCAACTGGATCACCGAGACATTTGAAATGTATCGGATCAATTGGACAGATCGAATATTTGCTGATGTACGGTGTTGAACATTTTCATTAAGGGATTATTCATTTTAATTAAAAGTGTGGTGTATAAATTAGGAAATATTAAAATAAGTTTAGTAAATTAGTGGTGGAGTGTTTTAGTGAATTTTTAAATAAACTTTTTTTTATCATTTAACTCATCCAACAGTACTTAAAAATGCAATGCTTTATTATATTTAAAAAGGTCATAAAATTATATAAAACTTAAAATATGTAGTTAAATATTTAAAATGTAGTTTGACCGAGGCTTATTAAACTGGGTCAACTTCACATGTAAGGCGACTGTATGGTTATATCGGAAAATGTAGAATCGTCCTGTTCATGGAGATTCATCCTATTTGCAACAAAATATTTATCTAGAAAATAATAGGTTGACTCTCACTATTTTAGAGATGCGGTTTGCTGGGAGATTAGAATAGGATTTTGAGATATTGTTCTCATTTGAATTTGAATTTTGTTCAACTCTTCACATATTTTAATAAAGTTTATTTTTAATTATATTTTTTTTAAGTAGGTTGTACAAATTATCTAGGTAATTTACATTATTAAACAAAGCTATGTGGTAGTAAATGTTCGCTGAATCAATTTTGATAATGATTTGGACTTTGTATGATGGATTTATGATATTATGAATGCTTTGGTTTTAATATATTATAAATGTTTTGGTTTTAAATATGTAATGGATTGAGTAATATATTAGAGAGAAAGGGAGCTTTTTAAGTGTGATTTAGAGTTGGATATGTTGTTGTTTTTTTTTTGGATAAATTAGAAAGACAAAACCTAAATCAACTATGTCCTTTGCTTTTATCTAGCTCTTAGAACCATATATACTACATATTGAGTCTTTCATTAAGTCCTTTAAGATCAACACACACTTGAATGCTTAAACTTTCATTGTGCTTATGGGATTTTAGCATTGTGTCTTTTCGGTTAAATCCTAGATGAACTATGTGTGAGAAAGGGAGATGAAGATAGCTTAACTTCAAACAAAAAAACACTCAACAAGGTTGCTCATTAAGTTGATGATGGTGGGGTTGATAATATTGTGTAAGCTTGTGGAGATTTTTGGTTTGAGCATAAGAATGAGAGAGTCAAGCTTTGAGACATGGTGGTTTTCACTATTCCCCTTGACATTGTGGGTAAGGAACTAGGGCACAAGAGCTCCTTTTTAACAGCCTAGCTCATTTTTAAGAGCATTTGTAATCATAGTCTTACAAATGATCCTTTGAGGTTGCATGTTGTTGAAGTGAATATTATGCAAGAGCCATTGATTAAAGAAGAGGAGGAACCTCTAGTAGATGAAGTTCAAGAAGAGGATGTTAAAGCATAGGTGGATGCTTTTGGTTCACTAGGAGAAACCACCAATTGTAGCATAGTAAAAGACCTAAACAAAGAACCTATAAATAGGTATCCTTGGAGGAAGCTTGTAAAGACAAAATGGTGACGAGCTTAAAGGCATTGATCTAGATGCTCAATTGCATTTGCATGAACCAGGGATCAAGTTATTCTCTGAGGTAACACTGTGACTATTGAAGAATCCCCACACCTCTTTGAGATGGCAATATGTAAGATCCAGGAGGTAACAACTTTGACATTCTTCAAATGAGGGAATGTCCATATGTGTATAGCCAAGAAGGAAATAACTTTAGATGAAAATTATTCAAAAGTACTAGTTACCACACAACTTCAGATTGCATGCAATTGGATCCAGGATCACTATGATCGAGGATCACTACTCCTTATCTAGACCAAAGTATGAAGAAGCTTTGAGGATCAAGCAAATGCAACATGCAAATGGAGTGTCTAGGACACATGCTAGATAACAATGAAGCAAATGATTGGTGTTTAGGATGCATGCTAGATAATAGTGAACTAGATCACATGTGCTTGGATTTCCATTTGAGGTGCATGCATGAAGTTGGAAAAAGTTTGTAGAGCTCAGAGGTCGTTGGAGGACAAGGTAAGGTAGGGATAGTTATGTCAAGGAGTCACAACAATTTTTCCACACTCGTGAGAATAAGAGAGGCGAAGTTGATGATGCCTAAAAGCATGCAAATCAATAATTTTTCCACATCACCGAGAATAAGATGTGAATTTGATGATGCCTAAAAGCTTTGAATAGTCTAAACACATGAAATCATAAATTTTGTAAACTTTAGTTAAAATGAAAATATGATACTCAATCAACCCAAACTAATAGCCCATCAACACCAACTCTAATGCAATATATCCTTCATATCATCAGAGAATAATAAAGAAGTAAAACTTAATCTCCTTTTATTCTTTAATTAATGTAATATATTGTAATTTTATATAAATTTTATAATATTATTTATGATGAAATTATTTTATTTTTAAATTGCTATGGAATTATTTGAATTAAAAAGCATAATTATTAATGAAATTTATTACATTCAAACTAAATTTATTCAATTATTTTTTTTACATATTTTAATAAAAAAATTAAGAGATATATGTAATGTGATAACATATAACTAATTAAGAAATTGGTAATTACCATTAAATTAATACAAAAGATAGAGAAGGAGAAACAATGTGGTGGTGGAGGTGGAGAACAATGTACAATGTTTCCCCACACCATCACCTTCATATACATGTACATTGTCCTCCACAATCACCAATTAACAATGTACATATTATTTGCTATAAATCCTATCTTAATATACTAGCACATGGTCTTCAGACATTAACTCTATCCTCACTCTCATTTATTTAGACATTATCTCCCTCTACTTCTATCTACACCTATTTCTATAATGAAGTAGGGACACAATGTGCAAATATACACTTTCAAATTGTGGATTGAGTGTAATTTTATATTTACCTTTATTGAATTTCGTAAATTCAGTTATCATGGATTATCTTAGAATTTGTACATCTCTAATCTTTAAAAATATTATGTATTTTCAGAAATGTTATCTAGAATATTGAAGCAACATATATTAAATAAAAAAAATTAAATTTAAACTTTTACAAAATTCCAAATAAGAAATTTGTCATTTCTAAATATGTATAATTTTTATCTTTTGTCACGAGACATGTTTAGTAGGATTTTTGAACGTTTTGAATCTCAGCACATGTTGGCAAGGACGTCCCTCTTTTGACATTTCGATGGTCACAACTTGCAGACAAGGATTTCTCTCTTATAAATAGTGTTAATTTTATTTTTATGGAAGTGGATTTGGCGGTTTAAATTCGTTGCACATACACTTTTGCGCTTGACTTTACTTTCAAAGTATAAAAAGTCGACAGTTGTCTTTCAGTATGTGTTGTTAATTTTAGACGCCAAACCTGTATGGTTTCCATGAAATATTTTTATGTTTTTTTTATTTTATTTGTCCATCTTTCCCAGTATTTTAGATTTTAAATTTTTTTATGATATATTTATTGGCGTGTTTTCTAAGTTGTTCACTTAAAATGTGATGGGTGTCGCGAATCTAAGAAGATGCCAATTTCAACTATGAAATTTCAAATGGTTTAAAATAATATTTTTTTTATTAACTTTGTGGATGAACAAATAAAAAGGAAATTTAAAATATTTATTTAAATTTAATATAAT
>ML779818.1:147205-187794 GCA_009831015.1 Picea engelmannii
GTTCATTGTTAATCCATATTTTTGTATGTATACCGAAATTAGATCTGACATGGATTAAACAAAGGAGGTGGATTCGGATAGACTATACTTATATGCTGAACACAAAGGTGGTTCGGGATCGTACCAATGCACACTTTTTTTTTTTAATAGAGACCACTACATTCCACAAACATATATGAAAAAACAGATTGAGGATATGAGTAATTATTATTATTTTATATATATGTATGAGAGTAAGACGCATATTTTGATCATTAAACTTACTTCCCATGTTTCTTAAAATACAATATTAAATTAGTAATTAAGAGTATAAAAAATACACCACTCAAGTCACTTTAGAAAGTAGTTGATTTTGTTAAGTCTATTACATATCAAGTTCAAATTCCAACACATTTCAACTGTTTCGTTCACCATAGGACACGAGGAGGTGATTTCTTAATTTATAAAAATACTCAAATTCATTGTAGTATATAAAAAAATTGTTAATACTTCAAATTCCTTTTAGTTTATAATTTTTTTTACAAAGCAGTTGATTTTGTTAAGTCTATTACATATCAAGTTCAAATTCCAACGCATTTCAACTGCTTCGTTCACCATAGGACCCGAGGAGGTGATTTCTTAATTTATAAAAATACTACAAATTCATTGTAGTATATAAAAAAATTGTTAATACTTCAAATTCCTTTTAGTTTATATATATTTTTTTATTTGTAAAGTTTATAACATGTTAATCTTATTTGATACGGACACTTATTAAAGCGGCCATAATATGCTAAAAGAAAGCGTATGGGTCGGCTGTCAGAGGTATGTAGGTTGGCTGTCCTCCATAGGGAAGGTGTAGTTGGTCAAGTTTCGTTAATAGGGTCTGTATAGGTGAGGTGTCATATGGATGGCTGAGGTTGAAGTATGAGGGCTGAAGCGGCCCGAGTAAAGTGCCACCAAAGTGAGTAGCAGTTTCTCCTTTAGAGAGACAAGCAATTCGAGGATCAGCCCCTTTTTCGGAACATCCTTAGAAAGAAAATGACTGCATCGGGTTGCTGCGGGCATCGCCCAATTCTAGTTCTTGTACTGTATTTATATAATTGTATGAGCTATTTACTTGTTTTATGAATTACTTGTTCTATTATAGTAGCTTAGCTCTTAGTAGCTGTTCTATATTAGCTAGCAGTATGAGCTTT
Source organism: Picea engelmannii (assembly GCA_009831015.1). Classification (NCBI taxonomy): domain Eukaryota; kingdom Viridiplantae; phylum Streptophyta; class Pinopsida; order Pinales; family Pinaceae; genus Picea; species Picea engelmannii. The sequence continues at coordinate 148,384 of ML779818.1, forward strand.
ACTTGTAGCTCATAACGGTTAGTGAACAACAAAATTAAAATCTTAATTAAATCAACAAAATTATAATTATAATTAAATCTTTAATGTTTATTAAAAAAATTAATTAAATTTTTAGTGTTTTATTAAACTTTAATCTTATAAAAATAATTTGAGATTATGAATATAGCTAAGGTAAACAATATACATCCCTAAACACAATATAAAGTGTTAGAGTAAGTGCATATTGATAGTATATAATAAATAAATGTGTGTTTACTTTATTAATATAAAAGCTATACTTTTATTTTATTTTTGAAAAGTCAACAACTTTGCACTCTGATGTGAACCTTGGATGCATCCCTAGCTGCCACCTTTGCCTTAGAATTCACCGCCTTAATTGAAGCTCCACAATATTGATATAAGTATGCCCCCTTAAACTTTAAGGTGATCTCTTTTGTAAAAGAATTTAGTTTTAAATATAAAAAAATTACAAAGTAATTAAATATATTTTAAAATATTGTTATTTATATATATACATTCACAAAATATGTCCAAGAAATTAGCTTGAATGCTAAATTATGATGTAAATAACTTTTCTTCTTAATATCTAGGGTTATGGGTGGGTTGTTGGGTGGATTGTTTTTTTTTTTTTAATATCTAAGGTTAGTAGCTTATGTTGTTGAGTCTATTGTTTGTTTTCTTTCCCATCTGAATTCAATTCCTATAAATGATAAGTGATATATATTAGATCTATTGTTTGTTTTTTTCATCTAAATTCAATTTTTATAAGTGATATATTAACCTCTTTAATAATGTTAAAAGAATATGCTTCCTTGAATGTGCCTCTCTAACAAACATGTATCTTTTTTTATAAACAATAAATAATAATAAAAAAAGTGGTATAATGTAATAATATTGTTTATTAACATAGAAGGGTTATAAGAGGCTAGGTGAGAGACTTCTAGTCCTTTTATATTGTTTAAACAAATTATAGATTTACCTCTATGTTGGTTAATACGTCTTCTCAAGATTTGGCTATTTGTTTAACGTGTATAAAATAATCAAACTTGAGGATAAATTCTTCATGACAATAGCTAGATCAACTTCAAGAATCGAACATTGAATATTCAACTTAATCATTTTTTTTTAATTACTTTGATTTTAGTTATGATAATAAAATTTGATCCCAACTTTTCAACTTAATCATTTTTTAGTTACTTTGATTTTAGTTATGATAATAAAATTTGATCCCAACTTTAAAACATAATAGCAACTAAATCTCCTTTCTCGTCTTTAGTAACACCCTCTTCATATCGCTTTTCATATGTTTCTGGATGCCTCAAATCATACGTTTCCTTCAAGGCCTTCCATCTCTGGTTATTGATCGGCGGCTTCCAAATAAACCTTGAGGAGGCATTCTCACCGATGCTATCTTACTTTGAAGAAGCCGGAGTTTCCTTTGACTTTGTTTAAGATTAAGCCTACAATTAACATAGAATCACATTCAACAGATTCTTTGAATTGGTTAGAATTTAATTTTTCAATCTGAAGTCCCTCATTATTTCTCAGCTCTCCTTATATACCCATGACTCCTTTCCTCCTTATTTCTAAGCTTTCTATGTATTCCTGTAACTCTCCTCTCGTGTGTTTTGTTCAATGAAACCGAGTTTAATTATAGGATGCCCAAATGATTAAGTAAAGGATTCGGTTTTCTGTCATTTTTTGGGCGTTGAATGCATTCTCTTTTTTTGTCCTTTTTTCGGCATTGAATGATGTCGGTGGGGGAAAGAAAGCTAACAACTATGTCGGTAGTTTTAGAGGCTTTCAGTGGAGTCGGTGTTGAATGAACTAATGTCTCTGGGTGAAATAAAGCTTCTGCAGTTGAACCTCTTCTACAGATGGTGGAATTCACTTTGCTATCAAACTATCTTACACCTAACTTGGAAAGACATTTAACACCTCCTTAAACTATCTTACACCTAACTTGGAAAGACATTTAACACCTCCTTAAGTGAACAATTAAAAGGACATTTAATTGATTTCTTTTAAAATGGCTATAAAATAATAAGATAAATAAAAATGAAAATACCTCATAAAAATGGAGGATGGTGCTAAATCGACTGCGAGATGGTGAATGGAAACACTTTATTTTTAAGCTAACTCAGGGATTGAGATCGACTCCAACGGCTTACCAAACATAAGTTCCTCCTGCGATGAAGGGGCTCACTGCATTCTTTTCGCTGCTGCTTCTGCAATGCCTATGCGTCCACAGCATGGCACAGAGGCCACTTCTTCTCCGGAGATCCGCACCGGGAATCGATCGGGAGACATACTTGGTTTCGGATGGAGTTCGGGAGATGGCTCCTCGGGGATTTATAGTGAAGCCCACTTCGCAGACTGGACTGCAATGGGTTTTGTCCTCGACTAGTTGCGATGAGACTTACGGTTTCATGCCTTGCACTACATCTATAGTGGGAAACTTGTTTTTGCTGGCGGTTTATGGATACCTGATGTTTGGGGCGGCCACATTTATGTCGAATGGAAGCGAGCTTCTGTTGTCTGTGATGGGACCTGGTATAATTGGGGGCTTGTTTTTGCCTATTCTCGGAGCTTTTCCGGATGCCCTGCTGATTTTAGGTAAAAACTTCTTTCGCTTTTTGGTTTCGCGGTCCAGTTCAGGTTGAATGATATTGTATTTGCTGGATAAGATATGTGTGAACATAAAGATCGGATTGTTATGAAAAAGTTAGATCCAAACCAGGTACCATAGAGCCATGTTCATTGTTAACCTCGGGTAAGTAAAAATAATCTGTACACATTTTCATTGTTAATCCATATTTTTGAATGTATCTGTACCAAAATCGGATCTGTCATGGGTCGAACAGAGGAGGTGGATTGGTACAGAGTATATCTATGTGCTGATCACAGAGATGTGACATGGATTGAATAGAGGAGGTGGATCGGTATAGATTATATCTATATGCTGAACACACAGGTGGCTTGGGATCGTATAAATGCAAATTTTTTGAATGGAGACTATTACAATCCACGAACATATATGAAAAACAGATAAGGTTTTGCATATTAATTAGTTTTGCTTATGAAAAACAGATAAGGTTTTGCATATTAAACCTTAAAATTACCATAATTATAACAAGTTTAATTTAATAATGTATGAATCAGGTTTAGTTTGGCATTTAATAATATTAAAAAGATGCTACCTAATTCTTGCTCAATGTATTCAAATTTTAATTAAAATATCTAAAACAGTGGGGCCAACTCGCATGAATCCCAGGATCATGCGCGCTCTTTAAATAATTTCATTTCTCTTTATAGTGGACATGAAATAACGTCTCCCTTAATCAATGGATGAGCTGTTCAAAATCTAGATAACTTAAACTTAACGGTATCAACGACAGCGAAGCGTGGAGATTATTGCGGATATTACAGGGAAAGTCGTCTTGAAAGTCGAAGATTTCTCTATCATCAGGAGAAATATGGGATATATTTCTCCCGAACACCAACAGTAAACTAGTTATAAGAGTTCTCCAGAAAAACAAAACTGAGTCGCGTAGTGACGGATTTACGATGAAGGGATTTGTTGTGGCATTGCTCCTCCTGCTGCAATGCGCGTGCGGCGTTCACAGTGTGGGGCAACGGAGATTTCTGACGGGAAACGATCGCGGGGCTAATCCGGCTTCCAGCGCGGTGGACGATGTGGATTCTTCTTCCGGATTTATTGTGAAGGCTAGTTCAGAGAATTGGCCGCGGCCGGATTTAAGCTTGAGATCGAGTAGTTCTTGCGAGGAGACTTACGGATTCATGCCTTGCACTGCATCTGCGGTAGGGAATCTGTTCTTGATGGCGGTGTATGGATACCTGTTGTTCTATTCTGCGTCTCTTCTGTCCAATGGAAGTGAACTTCTGTTGCGTGTTATGGGGCCTGGAATCATCGGAGGGTTGTTTCTCCCAATTCTTGGAGCTTTTCCGGACGCTTTGCTTATTCTCGGTAAACTCGTTTTTCTGTTCCTTACAATTTCAGCTCCTGTGCATCATCTGATATGATAATTATAAAAGGCTAAAATGTTTAAACGAACACAAAATACTTATAGTGGAGGTGTTTTTTTCTAAATCAAGATAACAACCATTAGAGCTCTAGAAAGCAGAAAACCTCGTTTTATCATTTATTCAAAATTTTCACCACACTCGTCTGTGTTCAATTACTGCAATTGCTTTCCGTAGAAGAGTAAGAGACCTTACAGTTTCATTTGTACACACCGGCGAAATTCATTATTGTGGCAGAATGTTTCAGTGTGCGACTATTCTAACGAATTAAAGCGACGACTTTTTGGCAAAAGTTGGAACTCAATTTTCAAACTTACCACCTAACCTGCAAAGACAAAAGTGAACAATATTTTAATATTATGAATATAAATTAGGTTATTCTTTTTTACTATGTTTAGCAAAAGACAAATGTGAACAATATTATAATATTATGAATATAAAAATAGTTTATTAGTGTAGTTAGTTGCTTGCAGCTTTAACGTACTTTGACAAATGTGAACAATATTTTAATTTTATAAATGTAAAATTAGTTTATTCTTTATTACTCTCTTTAGCAAAGACAAATGTGAACAATATCTTAATATTATGAATATAAAATTAGGTTATTCTTTACTACTATGTTTAGTAGTGTAGTTAGTTCCTTGCAGTTTTAACTTAGCTGCATAGTAGTACTAGCAGTTTTAACTTAGCTGCATAGTAGTACTAGCAATTAGGTAACGGATGCATTTATAAATGCAAAGAAGTTATCAACAATAAATCTGATCCATTGATTTTGGAGGACGACTAAGAATATACCAGCATCTTTAGAATTTAAGATTAAAAGATCATTAATTGTGCCCATCTCTAATAGGTATACGCCTTTCGGCGTAATAAAGGGAAATATTAAAGTAACAACAAAGATCTTATAATGTGGGATCAGATTTGGATTAAATTTTTACATAGTTATGTGTATATAGTAGCTCGATCATTTAATATCATTTCTTTGGATGATTCCATAATTTCCATGGCTTCAAGAATATACCTTGCTAGAATTAAACTTTGTTGGGTGGTCAAAATATCTTAGCTTCTCATTAATGATTTGTTGGGTGGCCAAAATATCCTAACTCCATTTAATATCATATCATTTCTTGGGATGATTTCATGATTTGGTTTAACTTTGTTGGGTGGCCAAAATATCCTAACTCCTCATTAATGAATTGTTGGTGGCTAAAATATTCTAGCTGCACAATTAATGAATTCATTTTTTTTTAGAGTTTAATTTTTAGACATTGAAATCTTAAAAAATATAATATCTTATCAAAATAAAATTCAAATATTTATACACAACAATTTAATTACATATCCTATCCTCTTTCAAAATTGAATAATTGAATGCCCTTAGCTATTAATAAGTTTAATGGTTATAGTATAGTTAATTGAATGCTTTTAACCATTAATAAATTTAATGATTATAATATAGTTAATAGATTATTATTTATATTTATATTGAATGGTTATATAAAGTAATAAAATTCATATTTTATAAATCATTTTTAATATATTCATTTTTTAAGTTAGGTAGAGTTTAAATAATTGATTTATGTCTTCTTTGTCTAAAAGATATATTCAATGATTGTTTACTAGATTGAATGGTTTCATAGGATATCATTTTTTTATATTTTATTGATTATTAAAAAAAATAATAAATTAAATTAATTAAAATTATTGATGGAATAACAAAATCTAAATCATGAAAATAATTTATTCAATTGTAATCTTTTTTTATTTTTTATTGATTTTTTTAAAACTTTTTTATTTTCAATATTTGATATGCAAATATCTAAATCATGAAAATAATTTATTCAATTGTAATCTTTTTTTATTTTTTATTGATTTTTTTAAAACTTTTTTATTTTCAATATTTGATATGCAAATTTAACCTCTTAAACACTTAACATAAAATATTATTATTTATTACACTCTACTACATTAGACTTCATATTACTATTTAAATTACTTTAATAACTAATTAAAAAAAGACATATGGTTATAAAATAACTTATTTCCTCAGCTTTCTCTAATTTGTTCATATATTTTTTTATTTTAATGAGGATTTTTTAAAACCACCTTAATAACTAATTAAAATATATATATATATATATATATGGTTATAAAATAACCTATTTCCTTAGCTTTCTCTAATTTGTTCATATATTTTTTTATTTTAGTGTGGATTTTTTCATGGTGTACTGTTATATTAGTTCATAGTTTTATTATATAGTAAAATTTATAAGTTAAATTAACTTATTGATAATTGAATTTAGTTTAAAAAATTGAAAAAAGTTTTATTATATAATAAAATTTATAAAATAATTATTTTTATTGATAATTAAATTTAGTTTAAAAGATTGAATTTTTTTTTTATTATATAATAAAATTTATAAAATAAGTATTTTATTGATAATTAAATTTAGTTTAAGTAATTGAAAAGACATTAGATTTGAATAAGCTGGGCTTAACCAAGACAGTGATAAGAAACCTAATATCGTTTGTCAAGATACTTATAATGAAAATATATCCTTTTTAATATAAAACCAAATAATACTTTAATAAATTATACTAATTCTTTTTATTTTTATCACACTAATATTTAAAAAATTGATATAAATTTTTTAAACGGTGAGAGCAAGTCAAAATACCTGCACCGTCACATCGTTTTCGTTTTTAATGAAATGAAAAAGAGAATCCTGAACCGTTTCAGCCACACACGAAGTGTTGACGCGGCATCTCTAATAACCGGTAAAATTGGAATCGATGAGTTGTACGAATAAATCATCACATTTAGCCAATCTAAATGCTTCGATAATCTGGATATTTTCTTCCTTAATCTGGATGTAATTTTGACGGAGAAAGGAAATTCAGAATTAACCGATCGGAATAGTGGACTGACGAATCCAAGATGAAGAGCTCTAGCGTTCTCGCCCTCCTCGTGGCGCTGCTGCAATGCGCGTGCAGCATTCACAGTGCGGGGCAACGGAGATTTATGACGCGAATCGATCATGGGGCGAATCCCGTGTCCGGCGCGGTGTATGGTGCGGTTTCTTGTTCTGGATTCATTGCGAAGGATAGTTCAGAGAATTGGCCGCGGCGGCATGAACTTGAGATCGAGTAGTTCTTGCGAGTAGACTTACGGATTCATGCCCTACACTGCGACTGTGGTGGGGAATTTGTTCCTGATGGCGGTGTATGGATACCTGTTATTCATTTCGGCGTCTCTTCTGTCCGATGGAAGTGAATTTCTGTTGGGTGTCACGGGGTCTGGTATCATGGGAGGATAGTTTCTGCCCATTGTTGGAGCTTTCCCGGACGCTTTACTTATTCTTGGTTTATTCGTTTTTCTGTTTCTTACAGTTTCCGAGTCTGTGTATCGTCTGATGTGACAATTAATTAGAAAACACTAAACTGTTTATTGTAATGGCAAACTAAAGCAACCCTAATAAAACTCCTGTTTTACATAATGGACCAGTATCATGCAATCGAGAGCTTCACGGTACTCTTCTTGTCGCTACAGCGTGGCCTTGTCCTTTTACGCGTCAACGAGACGGCCCATGATTGAATAGTTGAAGTGTCCAAAACGCTAGGTAACTTGATAGTTGTTAAACCTAACGCTATTCAAAGAAAAGTAAGCAGACTTGGCAAGTCTTCAGGCTATTTGATTTGCATCCATTTCACCCAATAGTATAGCTAGTTGTTAAACCTAACGCTATTATTCAAAGAAAAGAAAGCAGACTTGGCAAGTCTTCAGGCTATTTGATTCGCATGCCTTTCACCCGAAAGTATAGGATTGACGAATTGATTCAAGAATTCGGAGACAACTAAAGGTCCCGATTCTGCAGCTCTGCGAACCGGAGAACGACACACTGCATGATTCAACTTGTGCAGCTTGTGATATTTCATAATTATTTCTGATTTTTCTTAAGATTTTGAATATTTTTGTGTTGTAAGCGAGCCGTGGCGTAACTGGGAAGAAATGAGAAATGCATTGGACCGTAATCATTCGGAAAGATCCTTAAAGAGTAAGGAATTGTCAGTGGGGTGTTTATTTTGTGAAATTTGAAGACTTATACAACTGCCCAAAACATTTGTTTATAAAATTTAAACATACAAAATAAGTTGATAATTATTCTCCAAAGAAGGAACATGACAGAGGTTGTCTTAGTTTGAGATGGTTACTCCATTAGTATTTTTGGATCACATAGGAAGGTACATTGAAGATAGTGGAGTTACTTTGTAATTTAATGTTGGGGCATTGTATTTGGGGAAATCACCATTTCCGTTTTCTCGTTTGGTGAGAAATTATTTCTGTTGCTTGTGAAATCTGTATGGTTATTTAAGAAATTTGTAACCCATGTAAAGGAAAAGTGAAAAAACAGATATGTTAAAATAGATTTATAACGCCATAAATTTCTCATTGTCATCGTAGATTTTGTGCAAGAATACAAAAGATTAACTCCAGAGTTTGATAGCCGCCCATTCTATGTTCATGCTCTGCAATTTCTTTCCATAGGAGTGTACACAGGTTCTTGGGGATTTTATAATAAAGCCCAGTACCTCTACGCATACTGTTCTACAAACATGTTTTATCGTCGAGTAATGAGAGGAGACTTGCAATTTCATTATGTGTATACATTGGAAAGATTAGCACCGCCATTAATAAGGCTTTGCTTTAATTTTCATTTTCAAAGTGGCAGTTTATTAAGTTTATTGATACTTAAGTTAAGTCTTCAGTCTGCGACTTTTCTCACAAATGAAAGCGTATGCGTCTTTCATTGGTATTACGTAAAAGATTCCATCTCTCTTGTCTTTCCTGTGGATGGAGTTGGCATGAATGAACTCATTCGTCTATATAAGAGAAGAAAGTTCCATCGACTATATTTTCGGTGAAGACTTTTTAACGAAAAGTGGGTGTAACTCAATTTTCAAACTTACACCTAACCTGCGAAGACAAATGTTCACAAATACGTTAACATGGTGCTGGAGTTACTGGTTGGAGTCTGTTAAGTATGTAGTTCGAGGGGAAGTTTTATATATACAATTATTTTTTATTCAATGGTTATATTAAATAATAAAGATTATAAATATTTTCTAATGAATGGTTATATTTAACCATAAAAGTTAATTTATGGGTTACTTTTAAGAAATTATAATAATTAAGGTTATTTGTAAAATTTAAATTTTAAATTATGGATTTTTGTCCCATTGTATAGATAGATAAATATATATTATGGTTATTCATCTGATTTACTTATTATATAGGATATTAAAATTTACATTTTATGCATTTTTTTTTAGAGAAATAATAATTTAATTAGAGTTAGCATTGAAATGGTAGAACCTAAATCATGAAATTAGTCTACTCAATGGGATTTAGGTAGAAGTTGCTTCTCCAAATAGTTGCAATGGGAATGCATACTTGTTGAAAATTTTAGGAGTGTGAGTAGAAATACACACGAGCTCTAGAAACATGCATGACTTCCTATTTGAATTACTTTGGACCTTGTAGAACCTCCATGCATGCCCCATGCATACATTCCTATTTGAAATGCTTCAACCCTTGTCGAACTTCCACACATGCCCCATGCACACCTCCATCTTGCCCTCCAAGTATTATGTTATAAACACATATATGTACTGGAAATGGGTATTGAGGCATTAACATGGTTAGGGGGAAGACAATGACCAACAATGACCTTAGTCCCTAATTGAACTTTCTTTAGCTTAAGCACCTTCAACAACATTGAAAAACCACACAGGACCCCTACAGGGTATCTATGGCCTACTAAAGGGATATGGGCACCATTGTTAAGCCACAAGACATGCCTTAAATAAGAATGTATCTTGGGTCCACACCAAGAATGGTTCTTGGGGCCATGGACGAGGTTCATTAGCATTTGAGTGGGATATGGGTGCCATGAGTAGGTTTTGTGCATTGGAAATGTGTCTCGAGGCCTAAACATGATCAAGTGGGGGAATAAGGGGTTTAAGCCTTAAATGAAACTTCTTGAGCTAAAAAACCATGGTTAGAGGAGGAAAACACTTGGGTATTAGACCTTAAGCCTAGCTTCTCATAGTCCATTCCCATGAACAACACCTACAAACTTGTACAATATAGGCACTCTTTAAGGGGTCTTTAGCATTAGAATTGGATATGGACACCATTAGGAACTTTTATGCATTGAGGATGGGTTGTGGGGTCTTGACCATGGTCTAGGAAGTGAAACAAGTGCCTCGGGATATTGTTGAATATCTTCAAGTGCCTAGGGATATTATTGAATCTGTGAAGTTTCAGTGAAACTTGCACAAAGAACCTAGCTAGTAGAAATTCACACAAAGCTTGCAAAAGAAACACACACACACACACASAGAATAATGAATTGTATTAATCGTACATTCCACACTATAGGCTACACGAGTAACTAATGTGCCATAGTAGTGATCTAGAGAGATCTAGACACTCACTAAAAGAAACTGGAGTGAACTGCCACCTAGTCCTAGTTAATTGKCCATGTTGTCATCAATTAATTGAATCACACTAGTGGAGTGGAGAGAAACTCATGCATGCACATGTGTATCCCTCTCCTAGTCTCATACATGTGATATGCGCCCCCTGGTGATAAAACTGATGTTTCCATGCATGACTCTACTCCACTAGTCTAATTGAAGTGTAACGAGTCAAGATCAACTAGTCTAACCGAGACAAGACTTAAGAGGATGTAGCGACCTATTTTAGTGGCGAATATTCTCATCTATGGATGACGCCCTCAAACATCAAACTAGTAAACTTAGGAAAAAGTGGGTGTGAGTATGAAATATCTCCAACAATCCCCTGAACACTACTAGGGTGTAAATGAAGAATGGGTCTTGACAAGAACCATGTTAGGTACCCATATTACAATGCATCTAATGAATGAACATTGAAAGGAAAGAGGAAAAACCTTATGGGAACCTGCTCCCCCCCGCCCTCCTCAAAGTACAATGCTGAAAAAGAAGGACAATTGATAGGCAACTGTGTCCTTCACTCCAAGGAGACCTCACAACTATGCAAGTTTATGATCGATGAAGATTTTGTTGAAGATGTAGATGTTTGTACGGATATGATGAAGTATATGCACCAATGCCATGTCCATATATATGCACTTTCTCTTATTGGAAGGAAGAAGATCCAAATCCTCTTCTTTCATGGAAGTTTTCCAATATGGATTCCCTTTAGCCTATGCATAGGCTTGAGGGTTAGATGCTAGAAATATGTAGCGATGCAAGCACATTACTGATTATGTGGATGTGAGTGCAAGTGAATCTCCCTCAAATTGGGATCTTGCCCTTCTAGGATCGACATAATCATCCACAAGATAATCGACTCTCGGTAGAATGGACTGCGCCCATTTGGGTCGTTGATCTAGCTCATCATCTGTATGCTCAAGATCTTTTGAATCTAATTCGGAAATTAGATATGAAATTTGTTTTGATTGGAAGGAGTCATCATCTCGAATGTCTGGAACAAGAGGATGTGCATAAGTCTTTGCATATGGTTCATGAGATGCATGCATGGGAGTCTTTGCATGTGGCTCTTGAGATGCATGTATGGGAGTCTCTTCAAACTAAGAAGCTTGTTCCTCCAACGACTTTTCTGTTGGTTTTGTCTTGTTAATCCTCTGCATGCATTCTTCACAACATTCCTTTATCTCGAATAGGACCTCCAATTTGGTCCATACTTTGTTTGGAATTGAGAGTGATACAACATGGTATTCTATTTTAGGAGAAACAAACAAGTAGATGAGTCTGAAAGCTATATCTTATATGTTGAGAAAATGATATTTCCATCAATAGAATCAAGCTCTACTTCCATTTCCATGGTTATTCGATATAAGCCTCTACATATGAGAAGAAATAGAATATTTGTCTTCCACTCGAAATACTTGTGTGACGTAAGAAGTGCCGACAATAGAAATTCCATTCTTTTTTACTACTTCAATATTCTATATATGCAAATGAGTGCATGTGCACCTTTCTCCAAGCAATATGTGGGATTTAATACCATGTGAAGTTTTGGTGGAACCTACACAAAGAACCTAGATGGTAGAAATTCATGCACAAAGATTGCAAAAGAAACAGAGAGAGAGAGAGAGAGAGAGAGAGAGAGAGAGAGAGAGAGAGAATAATGAATTGTACTAAGTGTATATTCCACACTATTTCCACACTCAAAGAGTAAATAATTTACAACAGATATAGGCTACATGAGTAACTAATGCGTCAAAGTAGTGATCTAGAGAGATCTGGACACTCACTAACATAAACCAGAGTGAACTGCCACCTAGTCCTAGTTAACTGCCCATGTAGTCATCAGTTAACTGAATCACACGAGTGGAGTGGAGAGAAACTCATGCATGGACATGTTTAGCAGTCTCCTAGCTTTATGCATGTGATATGCACCCTCATGGTAATAAAACTGAGGTTGCCATGCATGACTCTACTCCGCTATTCTAACTAAAGTGTAACTAAGTCAAGATCAACTAGTCTAACTAAAGTGTAACTGAGACTTGAGATTGAAGAGGATGTAGTGCCCTATTTTAGTGGGGAATATTCTCATCTATGGATGGTGCCCTAAACATTAGACTAGTAAACTTGGGAAAAAGTCGGTGTGAGTGTGAAATATCTCCAATAGAATATCCTCAAGTGCCTCAAGATATTGTTGAATCTCTTCCAATATCTATTAGCCAATCTAAAAGACAATCAACTAGAGTCAACTTATCCCATTTAGATAAACCCACGATAGCTTGTGCCACCTCCTTCCAGACATACATAGCAACGGGGAAAGTCATGAGTAGCTAATCCACAAATTCATCACTATTGTTACAAAGAATGCATTTGCTAGGTCCTACCCAATTCCTCTTTTGGCCATTGTCCCTTGAGTTAATGGTCTATTTGCTAGTGCCAACCATAAAAGAGTTTTTGTTTTTAATGGGCAAGTTAGTGTCCAAAAAACTCTCTACCATCATACTCTTTTTGTAGTCAGGTCTTCTTTTATTCTTACTGCATATCCTATTTTGATAGTGTAATCCCCTAAACCAAAATTCTTGGACCATTTGAGTTGATCTTTTTCTGTCATTTTGATAGCACTATGTTTAAGAAGAATAGCATAATGATTCCACTCGACTTCCATATTTCCTTGTAAGTTTAAAGCTTATGTAGTCACCCACCCATGTGACCAAGTATTTCTATGTTGCTAAGAGGCTATCTCCCATAGAGAAAAAATCTCAAATTCATGTAGAATATCCAACAAAAACTCACATATTTTGAAATTATCTTTGGTGCTTGGATCCCCCCTCCAAACCTTCTTTCCAATCCCAACTTGCCAAACTGTCCATTTACCCACTGAAGGAAAAACCATTTCCATAGCTTTCCATACTCTAGAAGCCTATGCATATGTTCTCTCCAATCTAAACCAATCTTCTATAATCATCTACTATGTAATTTATGATGATTGTATGATTTTAACCTAAATTTAACACTTAAAATAGTAATAATTTCAAAATTGTAATTTAAATAGTTTTTGAAAATATTTAAATTTATTTAGATTTCTAAAATTACAAATTTAAACTATAGATAAATTGATTAAATTTATTTTTTTACTCAAATCCATTCAAATTAACTCTTAAATTCATTTAATATGGTTTATATTAAAGACTTGTACATTCACCAATGTACATCTAAACATATACTCCGATAAATGCATATTACTCACTTTAATTTAGCCACACCTTGTTCGTATTTTCACGTGATGGAAACGAGAGTCCCCGTTTAAAAGAACAAAAATCACGAAATGTCGTAGCCAATATACATAGTTGTGTTTGGTCTCATAAATGTTAAATTAAATTTAATATGATTATGGGATAAGAAACATATTTTTTATTTTTTATATATTAAAGTTTATAAATATTTTTAAAATAGATATAAAATTATATATACGTTATAGGTGGTTGGTTGTGACAGTTTTTTTTAAATAGGTATAATATTTATGAGACAAAGATGGTTGGTCTAACCTGTACTATATAGTACARGTTTTATAAAGTTGTATTTTTTTTTTTCGTATAAGTACTTTGATGATGTGATAATGATTTTTCCTTTTGTTCTAATATTGTTGATAGTTTCAATGCCGTGTTTTGGTAGTTTTATTGGAATGAGTTATTTGCTTTTGTAATAATATCGTTGATAGTTTCAATGCCGTGTTTTGGTAGTTTTATTGGAATGAGTTATTTGCTTTTGTAATAATATCGTTTTGTAATAATATCATTGATAGTTTCAATGTAGTGTTTTGGTAGTTTTATTGGAATGAGTTACTAAGTGGATAAACCACCAAAGGTAATGTTTTTTTATTGGGTTATTACCGCTGCCCATAAATCAAAACAATTGGGTTATTATCACTGTCCATAAACCAAAACAATTATGAAGGTTGAATGAAAAAAAATGGAAAACTCTATCTTTTTAATGAATTAATTAATTAATTTTATAAATTTTTGTATATGATAAAAAACTTATAATACAAATGTATATGATCAAAGTTTCTATTAATTAAAGGGAATTATAACTTTTGTCAATTTTATAAGAAAGTTCAATACTAAGAAGAATTTATCCATTTATTAACTTATTTTATTATTCTCTATATGACTTAACATATTATAAACTTACAACACTAATATATCAATATGCATTTTCCTCTAATCGTATTCCACATTAATATATTTCTTATAAATTTGTGTGTAACATCTCATTGTAAATAATCCATATACATATAGACTTGCTCGCACGTCACTAACAGAGTGCGAGCATCCCTCTTTCTCTCCCCTGTACCCATACCAAAAAAAAATATCTTTGAACATCTTGTCACATCAAATACATTTGGTTGTATGGTATTGTCAAGAGCACGACAAAATGTTCTACCTTTTGAGTTTTTTGGCGAAATCTGACGATGTAAATTTGGACAAAATCACTATTTTATGTTGTTTAAATTACATTTCTGAATGCATAAATAGATTCAGTGTGATGAAAAACTTGGGGCACTTGGATTATACAGACTTAGCCACTCAAATCCGCAAATCCAACCATTCATCACCGGATTTCGGGCAAAATCAAATGAAAAAAGTTGTCGGAAAAGCTCCAAAAGGTAGAACGTTTAGACTACTGCATTCCACAACGTGTACAAAGGCCACCATGGAGACTAATGGAGGCATGACGAACTCTATTTTGTATTTTATACAAATGCCACTGCGAAAAAATATAAGGGTAGAGTTGTACAACCTAACCGTATGCACGATGACGATTTTGTGACAGTTACTACAGGCAAAGTACCAACACCTCTACACATACAACGTATGCCATTGATGTCATACTATCCTCCATGTAGCTTTCCATATGGAATTGACGTGATTTATCCTCACCTCATCCAACCCATACTTCTACTCAACCTTGGTGTGAATATGACTTTTGAAACGGAGCTCGAGTAATTGATTGATTGGTGTGAATATGACTTTTAAAACAGAGCTCCAGTGATTGATTGATTTTAATGACATTCACTAGGCTGAGTAGCTTAAGGGACCAAGAGAATACCAACCTTATTCATCTTCACACTCTTCGATGTGGGATCTTTTGCTGTGAATCTTGATTAGAAGACTATCAATCTGGTTGATCTTATCCTCGTCAAATAGATGGTGCATGTTGTCGACCTTTAATCTGCTTTCATAGTGATTGTGGATATCCTTGTAGGCTGCACATTATGTGACAAAGTGCCACAAACTTCCTTGAGTACCCTCACCTACAGGCTCACATCTAAAGTGATGTGAACCCCTCCTCCGTTGTGCAACCACCGACCTTGCTTTTCCTTTAATAAAGGCCCCTAAATATGTTTTCTCACTATGGTCACAATTTGGGTTAAACTCCTTGATGTAGTATGCCCTTTTACGCCCGTTGTGATTCGTCCACATGACAATCTTAAATTTTTCAATCATGAACCTTTTTATGGCAAGCCTTGGTTATCCATGTTTTCCACCTTCTTTAAATAACTTATTAATTTGGTTATCGCTTTCGCCTCCAATGAAAAGTACTTGTTTCAGCTAAAAGAATTTCATAAGGGACTGTGGCTTTAACTTTCAGATTGCTAGTAATTAATTGTTTTTGAATTCTTTCTAGTTGTCTCCGTCTTCAAATTGGCATGTTGCTTCCCCATATTTCACAACAATAGAGAACAATTGGCTTAACCAACAAACCAAAGAAGGTTTTTTTTTGGTTTTCCAATCCCAAAGTTCAACTTTTTTGCACCTATTTTGGAGTAAGTATGAGGGCTCTCCATTGTCCTTTTTAGCCCCACAAGTATCCCCATTGAACTTATAGTGGAAGTTCATCCGAAGATATTTGTTTTTTTTCACTATCTCCAATAAACTACGTTAAAAAAGAAAGATGATTAGTTTGTCTTTTCTATTTAAAGAATTTTTTTTAATTTTGATGTGTGTAATGTTCACTTACATCCCTACATGGTGAAAAAAGTTTTGTAAGACCTTTAATTGTTCTCTTAATCCATGACATCGACATAATGATGGGATTAGGAAAGAGGATCGTTGTTCACGTCGTATTAGTTTGAGATGGTGCTCTGCCCATATCCTCGTCACATAGACATGGGGGCCGTTTTGACCTGGAGAAAGAAACACAACCGTGAAGACGCCTCGGCCRCACGTAACCGTGAAGACGCTTAGGGCGCACGCAACCTGTTGTTTTGTTCTGTTTGACTGGTAGGGTTTTATTCTTATGCTTCATTTTATTCTGTATTTAAATTAGGATGTTCCATTTTATTCTTTATTTTTTTGAGTTTAAAAGAGTTTACTCTTATTTTGTTGGGTYAGATATAGTTAAGGATTACTAAAATTAATCGATTAAGAACATTCGATATATATAAATCTGCATTTTAATTGTCAAATGGAATAGAAAAATACATTTTTATAATGCATATTGCACTTACAAATTCAGACACGTATTTATAGTAATCTGAGTTTCGTGACATACAAGTTGGATCTGATGTCCACTTGGACGAGAGAATCTCTGGATACGAAGTCCTCTCCACATGGGGCCTCTTCACGGCGTTCTCTTTCACAGAAGTGCAAGCACTCTTAAAATGCCAATGCTTTATGTCGGTCTCTGTATCCGGGATTGTGCGTCGTTATGGATCCAACGACGCACAACCCCAGATACAGAGCATTTAATCCTATGTAGCCGGGTCATAGTGGTCGCCGTCAGGTGAATGGGTGTATATTTGTGTCGGTGGGTGTATATATGTGTCAGGAGCTGATTTCTGTTATGTTTTGTCCACGAAAGCTTGGCCAATTTCAGGCGGTGAAATGTACATGAACAGATGAGATTCCTCTGTTCGCATCACAATCCCGCCGTGGCTGTGTGGCTTTAAACAAAAATCTTCGAAGTCACCCAAAGAACTGATATCGATTATCGATTCTGAGGGATAAGCAGGCGTACATTTTCTGTGATGAAGTGGTCCATTTTGCTCGTTTTGCTGCTGCTTTTGCCATGCTCGGCACATGGGCGAATTCTTCTCCAGGGATCCTCGACGGGAATCGATCGCGGGCCAGTCTTGGTTTCCGATGGAGTTCAGGAGACGGCTTCTCGGGTGTTTATAGTGAAGCCCAGTTCGGAGACAGGCCTGCAACGGCTCTTGTTTTCGAGTAGTTGCGATGAGACTTACGGTTTCATGCCTTGCACTACAACTGTAGTGGGAAATTTGTTTTTGCTGGCTGCTTATGGATACCTGCTGTTCAAGGCTGCGACCTTTATTACCAATGGCTGCGAGCTTCTGTTGTCTGTAATGGGCCCCGGTATAATTGGCGGATTGTTTTTGCCAATCCTCGGAGCTTTCCCCGACGCCCTGCTGATCGCAGGTAAAACATTCTCTCTCTTTTCTTTTGTTTTGCAGTTTAGTTCAGGTTGAATGGTCTTGTCTCGCCTGGACTGTTATGAAAAAGTTAAATGTGAAATCCACATTAATCTAGAATAGATCGATCCGGATCTATTAAGCATTCGGGGGACCAGCAAACTTTGAGGTACAAATCTGTTGACTTTTAATGGCTCGGGGTTGATATGAATCTATTTTGATTTAGTTATAGTTGTTTAAATTCAGAGGGACCAGCAAATTTTAAGGTGCAAACTTGTTGACTTTGGGGTTTATATGAATGTATTAAGCATTCAGAGCGACCAGCAAACTTTGAAGTGCAAATTGCAAACTTGTTGACTTTGGGGTTTATATGAATCTATTAAGCATTCAGAGCGACCAGCAAACTTTGAAGTGCAAACCTGTTGATTTTAGTGGGTTGGGGATGATATGAATCTATTTTGATTTATTTATAATTATTTAAATTAAGAGGGACCAACAAACTGTTAGGTTCATGCCTTTCGATTTTTAATGACCTGGGGTAGATATGATTATGATTCATTGTAGTTTAAACTTTCAAATTTTTTAGAGTACTACTACAAAAGTGATAAGAAGCAATCCTACGGCAATAATTAGTAGTTCTTAAGCAGTCATAATCAGCAGTTCCCCACAAATGTGCTAGTTCTGTTCCAACGTCCATCATTTTCCGCTCAAAAGAAAAGCAGCTACCGCCGGTCCTACCAAGAAGATTAACCATGGTCTAATTGGTTGCCAAGGTAACCACATGGCCCATAAGGGGACTTGAACCCCCCACCTTCTTTCTAAGGGGATTCCTCTTTCTATGGCCAGCCTTTATTTTATTAATAAAGTTTATTTATTAATGGGAGGTGGTGGGGTATTAATAGATAAACTTTATTTAATAAATAAAGTTTATCTATTAATGCCCCGCTCCCATATTAATAAAGTTTATCTATTAATGCCCCGCTTCCACCCTCTTATAGACTCAAAAGAAAAGCACGACCTACCGTGGATCCTACCAAGAAGATTAACCATGGTCTAATTGGTTGCCAAGGTAACCACATGACCCATAAGAGGACTTGAACCCCTCACCTTCTTTCTCAGGCTATTCCTCTTTCTATGGGCCAGCCTTTATTTTATTAATAAAGTTTATCTATTAATGGGAGGTGGAGCATTAATAGATAAACTTTATTTATTAAATAAAGTTTATCTATTAATGCCCCACCTCTCACGCTCCTCCCCACCCTCTATAGAGGGTGGGATGGGGGTCATTAATAGATCAACTTTATTTATTAATAAAGTTTATTTATTAATGCCTCCCTCCCACCCTCTATGGGGGGCATTAATAGATAAACTTTATTATTAATAGATAAACTTTATTTATTAATAAAGTTTATCTATTAATGCCTCCCTCCTATCCTCTATGGGTGGGAGGGTGGCATTAATAGATAAACTTTATTTAATATTTTTTAGAGTTTTTATGGGTATATTTTTTTTTGATAATTTTTATTGAAATCATGTCAAAATTTGTTGAAATTTCAGATTTGAGTGATTGAGTTTTTACAATTCTAGTGTTTTTAAGATTTTTCATGATACTGAATCTATTTATACATTCAAAAATGCAATTTAAACAACAGAAAAATGAAATTTCAACAAGATCTATTTCACTTTATTTAGATGAAAAAATTCAAAAATCCAATATTTAAAAAACCCAATATTTAAATATTTTGATTTATTTATATTTCTTTAAATATGAACATGGGTTCTCAGTGCTCACATTAATTTGTCAATTTTTTACATTATGCGTTATGGTAATGTTAGTTGGCTCTCGACTTGCGCAAGCCTTCAAGTGGTTTCTACAAATCCGTCTGTTTCTCCCAAATCTCATGGAAATCTCCACTGCCTTTTCTTGGTTTGGGCGTTGAACATCATGTATCTGGAATGTTTCTCCCAAATCTCATGGCAATCTCCACTGCCTTTTCTTGGTTTGCGCGTTGAACATCATATATCTGGAATGATAGCCCTCTCAACAAAGCCTTGACGAGTTGGTCGTAATCTTAAATCGATTCTCCTGGGTGTTGTTTATTTCCTTCAATTTAACTATACTTTATTGTTCTGATTTGGGTTTTCGAAACTCGATAATCAAGTCTCTTCTATTTCGTCCAACGCTTGCTTGACGTTAGCAGGTTTGTTGTCCTTGTATTTGATGTAGTTCAGCTTCTGTGTAATTATAAAAGACTAAAATGTTTAAACGAACAAATAGTACTTATGCTGGAGCTGTTTTTTTTCTAAATCATGCAACAACCATTAGAGCACTAGAAAGCAGAAAACCTAGTTTTACATGGTTGATCGGTATCATGCATTCAAAATTTTCACCATACTCGTTTCTGTTCAAGTACTACAATGCTTTCCATAGAAGAGTAAGAGACAAGGTCCTGTCGTCAACTAGTGGGAGGAGACTTACAGTTTCGTTTGCACACACTGGGGAAATTGATTATGGTGGCAGTTTATTGGTACTTGATGTTTCAGTGTGCGACTATTCTCACGAATGAAAGCGAAGACTTAAAAAAAAAGTGGTTGGAACTCAATTTTCAAATTAACACATAACCTGCAAAGACAAATGTGAACAATATTTCAATATTATGATTATAAAGTTAGTTTATTCTTTATTATTATGTTTAACAGGTATGGAACTCAATTTTCAAACTAACACAACCTGCAAAGACAAATGTGAATAATATTTTAAAATATTATGAATATAAAAATAGTTTATTCTTTATTATTATGTTTAACATGGTAGTGTAGTTAGTTGATTCCAGTTTTAAGTTAAGTGTATAGTTTAAAGGGAAGTGATGAAGTCACTAAGATGTTTTTATCAAGATTGGAAGAATTAGCTCACACAATACAAAAGAGCTTGTATTATTGCACATAATGCACACAGATTACATACGTGTATATATATAGCTGGACTTAGATCCAACTAATTCCAATCTTAGAGAGAGAAGTTGAGAGAATCTCTCAACTTCCTCAACAAACCCAAACCAAACTAAGTAAGCATAATCCTAACACCCTCCCTTAATGCTTACTTTACAAATTACAATAATACTTAATCACAATTACAAAAGAATTACAACACTTGATCTTTCGTCTCTTTGTCTGATCTGGTCTTCCTCAACTCTTTAAACTCACTCTGCAATCACCTGGTTTCCGCTCTTTCTTCTCCACACATTCGAGCTTCCCACTGACACATTTAAAGTCAAATGCTTCTGACCATCTTTGACACTCTTTGTGAAACCGACGCTTCTCAACCTCTAGAAGGATAGTCTCGACACTGAACCATTTTATTGATACACTTCCATTTGTGAAATTCCCCCGAAGAGCAAATTTCGACAGTTATATAGGACAACGATCTAAGTACGAAATGTTTTCAACAATCAGTTAAACAACTGACCTTTCTACATACTTACAAACTCACAAGGTAACCTGTAACTGTTGACTTTGAAGCACTGAAGTACAACAATAATCTTCAGTTTTAACAGACTTGTAGACATATTTAAGCTAGTAACATGTTCTTGTGGCACCRAAGAACTCAAGAACTACATGCTTGAATAATATCACTCTGTTACATATTTGGTTCTGCATTATTTGATTCTTTTCACACAACAAATTTCACATAATATATATCTAACATACATAAACAATAACTGTATTCTAGAAAAGTTTGAGAAGTTCATCATCACTACATGAGTATTCTTGCATAGCATCTAGTGAGTCCTCAGCTATGTTAGCTGACTCTTTCAGTTTGCCATTTAGAAGATCATTAGCACATGTTTTGCAATTCAGTACTGTATGTCCACGTCTTCGACAGTAGAAGCATTCGGTGCTTTTATTTGTTCTTCCTTTGGAGT
Source organism: Picea engelmannii (assembly GCA_009831015.1). Classification (NCBI taxonomy): domain Eukaryota; kingdom Viridiplantae; phylum Streptophyta; class Pinopsida; order Pinales; family Pinaceae; genus Picea; species Picea engelmannii. The sequence goes on from ML779818.1 coordinate 170,317, forward strand.
ATAGTGCAATTTCAGAATGTGAACTGACTTCCACTTCAACTTCCTTCATCCTCTTTTCTTTTGCTAAGAGTGTTGAAATCATGTCTTCCAGAGTTTGAGAGGGCATTTGAGTTAAAGTAAAAATAACATTGTCATCTTTTTGAGACAAACTATTCAACAAGATTGCTTTTGCATCATCTTCATCAACTTTAGAGTCGGAGTCAATCTTTGCCAACTGTGCTAACAAAGACTTTAGATCATTTATGTGAGAAGACAATGATACTTCATCATGCATTTTTAATTTGAATAGCTGCAATTCTAATGAAAACTTGGCATTTACAGTCTTTTCCCCAAATATTGTACTCAATTGTGCCCACATTTCTGCAGAAGATTTTTCCAAATCTATTAGATGTAGTTGAGAATCTGCAAGAGACAATCCAAGAATGGACTTGGCTCTATCATCTTTTTTCTCCCATTCAATTAATTGTCTGGGATCTGTAGGTGCTTTCTCTGTACCTTTTACTATTCCCCATAAATTTCTATGCATCATTTGAAGTTGTATTTTTACTTTCCAAGTATGAAAGTTAAAACCATTCAATTTTTCCAATGTAATATTCTCCATATTAACAAAAAACTTTAACCAGGAAATGAATACCTCTGCACAACGATCAATTCACCTCAATTGCCCTTCGTTTCCCTCCCAATATGTAGCGATCAACTCTTCAAGTAATCAGCAGATCACGAGCTGATCACGGGCTCTTTGAGCGATAAACAGATCATGGAAATAAAACAACGACTCAGCAATAAACAGATTACAGTGGCTTAGCAATAAAACAACGACTCAAAAATAAAGATTACAATGGCTCTCTTTTGTTAAGGCGGCTACAACAACTCCTTCAGCAGCTGGTTACGACAACTCTTCTCTCTTCGGTCTACAACAGCGTCTGCAATATTAGAATTCGGCTCTTCTCAGCAGCGATTGAATTCAATCTCCTCCACAACGAACGTCTCCACGACTAATCTTATGGGCAACAATCTCACCTCTCACCTCAGCTCTGATACCCTATCAAGATTGGAAGAATTAGCTCACACAACACAAAACAACTTGTATTATTGCACATAATGCACACAGATTACATACGTATACATAGCTGGACTCAGATCCAACTAATTCCAATCTTAGAGAGAGAAGTTGAGAGAATCTCTCAACTTCCTCAACAAACCCAAACCAAACTAAGTAAACATAATCCTAACAGTTTTAAGTTAAGTGTATAGTTTAAAGAGAAGTGTTGAAGTCACACTAAGATGTTATAAAGTGGAATTTGAATTTTATTGTAGAGGGCGAGGTTGTCCTTTGGGGGTGTCGCACCCCTTTGTGAGCCCATGTGCCCAAATGAATCATCGCGCCCCTGGTTGCCCAAACGAATCGTTGCGCCCCTGGTCACCCAAACAAATCATCGCACCCCTTGTCGCCCAAAGGAATGGTTGTGCCTCTTTGCGGACCCAATCTCCCAAACGAACCCATACGCTCGTCAATTATCGTGCCCCTTGGGACTGGCGTGCCCCAACCTTGGTGCGCTTCTCATGTCGATGTGACCCAGTATCTTGGTCGCTTCATACTTGGGTAAACACCTTGACACGTTCACATGCCCAAGGTGTCCACTTGAGCAACTAGTACAGATCTTGGGTGTCGAAGCAACCCCAAGTTCCGTCTCTTTGAAGGCTTGAACGAGAGTCTCCTTACCCCTCTAGCAAAAGACCTTACACAAATCCATATTGTAAATTTGAATAAACCTTAAAAAAAAAAACCACTTTAATAAAAATTCTTTAAAATTCCCTTATAATAGAGTTCATATGATATATGGGCCTATGGCCCTTTTGAAGTGGCAAGAGTGTAGTAAAATTGTGAAAATTAGCTAAAAGATCCTAAAAGTTGCTTCAATTTACAAAATTTCCACTTACTGTCAAAATCATCGCCTCATGTTTGACATGTGTCCTGTAACCTTTTGTAATAGCTTCGGGTAAAAAAAATCCGATTTGATGAGCTCCATCGTCAAAATTGAACCTTCAACCTAATGGTACCAAAAGGCACATGTGACTAAAATACTTGTGTAACATCTTTCAACCCAACGATGGCCATTTCAAGAGGACTATGCTTGAAGATTGAATTCAAAGTCCGTGAGAGATATCCTTAGTATTGAGTTTTCATAGCCCTAATAAGGTTTCAACATTGGTATAATAGTAGGGGTGCATTTATTTAACAGTCTAGCGTCTAGAGATGCCATACATCTGTAAAAGTTCTAATTTCATTGACACTCTTTTACCAATATCAAAGAACAATCTTGTTTTATCTTGTGATCTACAAATTTTCTTAATATTTAATATTTAATATTCTGAGTATATTTTTGGCAAAGGTTACAACTTACAGGCGTGATTATATGTAAATTTAAGTGAAACAACGATAACTTGTAATTAGAAAGAAATACTTGCGTGGAATTTTAGCTATTATAAAATATTGTTTAACATAAAGTTCCTTTTAGCACAAGCTTATCCTCAAGGTATGTGCCATATGATTCCGCGATATCTAACTCCATCTAAAATTGCATAAGGTTATGCTGATTGCAAGTGTTAGATGAGTGGGCCATGGATTGTATCATTAGAAAACAATCATCCATCAAGTTAATTACAGTCATGGAATTCCTTCCCCTAAGAAAATCTTAAAATCTAAGAAATAATGTTTTTAAAAATTTACATAGTCAATGTATTTATGATGCAATGCACTAATAATTTTTAACCTTGGTTAGAGCAGCTCATGACACAATTGTCATTATAGACTACTAACCAATTTTATGATGCCGGTTACTCCGTATTGCAGTCGCGTCACTCCTTGAATTACGGAATTAATCGATTCAAAGGTTTGGTATATAGTGATATGGCACTTCACGAGTATTTTAAAAATTATTCCCTTTGTAAAAGGTCAATTATTATTTTTATTGATTGGAATGATGCATCTTATATCTGATTGATGCAAAACAATACTTTAGGTAGTCTGGCTCACAAAGAGGTATGTGAGCTGAAAATGTTTCTCTGGATGATAAATCAAAAACTATGTAAATCACATTTTTTCCATCAATAAACATTTGTTTCACGTGCATATATTTAAGTTGGTGCAGTTAAAAAGCTCGGAGTTGATGTTATCTTTACTTGAAAAAAAAATTATGAAGCAAGCTTTATAGTGTTTCATGAAATTAATATATTTTGCATCAATAAAGATTTTTCATTCACAGACAAATTTGAAACACGTACATATATTATCGATTGAACCGCATTGAGATGTATATATGGAAATGTGGAGATGGAAGTTTTGACACTTTAATTTGGGGTGTATTGTATAGTGTCTGGTCTATCTGGAAGTACGGCGACTGCGCAATCACAAGTGCTGATTGGAATGGGGTTGCTTGCGGGTTCGACTGTAATGTTATTGACAGCGTTGTGGGGGGCATGTACGATTGTCGGCAAATGTGATCTCTCTGAAGAGAATGTTGCCATTGATGGCCAGGATACAAAAAGATTCAACCTTTCTGGTATGGTTTGGTCTAAACTTATGATCTTTATGTTTTTATTTCGAATAATAAAGAACTTGTATTATTTGCCCCCATGGCAGAGTTCATAACTTCATATTTAGTAATTAAACTTTTCATATTTTTATGATTTGCCAAAGCCTTACGATATGCTGTCTACCAGATGAGACTGATTGGATAAAAGGTTGTTGTTTTATGAAACTGGTTTAGGTTTGTAGTTTATAATCCATTACTAATGAAGGATGCTCATTTTAGATCATATTTTATGTATAAAAGATCATTACATATTTCCTGTAGAAACGTCATAAGCCACGTGCTAGTCTTGTTGAGGATCATAGTAACCAGGTCCAATCGGAACCCAAACCTCTTGGATCAGCCGAATCGGTTTAGATTGAACCCTTGAAACTTTCCTTAAAAACGAACAAAAAAATCTTGAAAAATGATTTAAAAGTTAAAAACTACTTTGGAGCCGTACAACATCTTTTTTCACTTTACAAGCTAGAAACATAGGGTTAAAACTTATTTTTCCTTGGGAAATGCTCCTTATAATTACTTACAATGGTCCCTTTGGCTTAGCTTTCGTGCTATGAGGGGCACATCTATGTTGTCAAAATGACTGAAGACTTGCACTTAGCCACATCTGCATCCATATGAAGGGTTTTGAACTTGGATCTCTATGTTAATAGAAGCTTGATCAACAAAAGTAGGACAGATCTTGGAGGTGATAAATAAAAAAAGGTTTTGGGGAGTTTGCGACTAGGGTTTCCCGAGCCGCAGACCCACCCCTCCCTTCCCCGCGGATTTTACTATCCTCTTTCACCGACTGGTTTTTTACGGTTGCAGTTGGGCTTGGCCATTCCCAGATCTGTCCTAGTTACACGAGTGAGTTGGGGGGTCTGCTGTTCGTGTCGCCCGGTGAGGGGTTGCTCGGGTTTTTTCTGCGTGGATCCGATGCTGCTTGGGCTTCCAGTGGTGAGGCCGTTGTTTGGCGATGGTTTTTTTTCGATGGGCTGAGATCTATAGATTGGATGTATAGGTTTAAGGAAGTGGTGATTTTAATGGAATGGTTCTTCAACTTCGGATTCAATTCTCTCTCTCTTGACTTCCGCCTCAGTCGGCTCCCAACTGCTTTCTCCTGACTCCTTGTGGAGCGGACTGTCTCCCGATGGTCTGGGGTTTACCTTTTGCTCTCCGTCTCGTCTCAGTTTTGGCTGACGGTCGGTCCCATCTCCTCTTGAGGTTGGGGCTCGAACGATTTTGACGCTCTAACCATCTGCTTGTATGGCTGTTTTGTGGAGGCTAGCTATGGTTGCGGTTCTAAGATCTGTTTCCATGTTGAGTTCTAGCTTTTGGGTGCTCCTGTGAGGGTGTTGCCTCGGATTATCCTAGATCTGCTTCTCCTTGAGAGATCCTTGCTTTTCTGCTCCTTTCTTCGGGTGGTCCCTCTGGTTTCTTTGACTGTTCAGGGTTTGATGAATGCTCAGTTCTAGCTCCCTTTGGTGGTTGTTGATGTTTTTTCTCTCTCTGGTGGGGGTAGTGTCAGAACTTTGAGGTCATATCCTTGGGCATGCGGTGCGTGGTTCCACACTTTGAGGTCCTTGGATTGGGCATGCAATTCTAGGTTTATTTTGTTGCTGGATGGGGTCTTCATCGACGTGGCTTTCTACTGGTATAACTATGGTGAATCTTTCCTCTCTGACCTGGTCCTTTCGATCTCTAGAGCTTGTTTGGATCTCCTGTTTTGGAGTATTTCTATGTCAAGATCTCTTGTACAGAGTTTTCAGCCTTTAGGGGTTTCTTAAAACTCTTTTTTTACTTCTTGTTTCCGTCCTTATACACACTTGCAAACGTGGGCTAAGTCCAACCCACTTAGTGTGTCCTTGGAGGCACAATGCCTAGGTTCAAAGCCCACTGTCACCTCGACTTGTACCTCTTCCGTCTAGGCTTACTCCTAGGGAAGCCAAGGGGGGTATACCCTAGTTACTATGTGAACTTAAAAGTTAATTTCTAGGAGTTGATTTTAGTTGATTAAAAGTTTGGGGGATCTAGCCTATATGCAAAAGCAACAATGCAAAGTGCAAGATTAGAGATGCAAAAGAAATCCTTTCCCTAAGGAAACTAAGACTAGTGCCTAAGATTGGGCAAGGGGTCAACTAAGTTTGAGGGAGTTTCGTTTTACAAATATTATAACAAAAACTACAAAAGAATACTAGATACAAGATTCTACAATTAGACTAGATACAAATAAATGAAATAAACAACTACTTACAAAGTTAAAGACTAACAATAGATACAAATTATACAAATTCACTGTACTGTATAATTTATATAAATTATACAAATTGCAGTCCTCACAAGTTCACTGTCAGCAACAACCTCCCCAACAGCTCCAAGATCATCCCTTACTTGAGTAATTTTAGTAAGGTATGTGGTGACATTTTCAGCTTTGGTCATCTTGATGCCCTTTAGTGTCTCCCTCAACACCATCTTCCTATTTTCATTGGAACTCTGGTAAAGCTTGGTTAAGGAGTCCCACATCTCATAGGCATTGGATTTCCCGGTCACATGTGGAATCACATGGTCCTTGATGGCATCAAGGATAATTCTTTTGGCCTTGATATTCTTCTTGGTGTAGGCTGCCAAAAGAGTAGCATCTGTARGCACAGTCACARGACTYGTTTGTGTGTTCTCCACARTATCCCACAACTCATTTTCCTGCAGTATCAGTGTGATTCTCTCCTTCCATGGGCTGAAATTAACAGCCCCATCCAATCTGTCCTCAACCCTCAAACCGGTGGCCATGACCCTCACAACTGAAATTCAAGTCCAACAAAAATATCTACCAGGTGAAGTACCTCCTCTTCTCAGAAAAATCTACGACTTTAATGACTGAAATATTTCTTTTCTTCTTCTCTAACCAACTCTGATACCATGTAAAACTTTCAGACCCCAACCCCGTTTCAAGTCTCACTGAGACACATAGTTAAATGCCCAACCCACATTGCACATTTATTGCAGCAAATTAGTAAGCATGAAATTAAATACTCAGAACTGAAACACAAGAAGTCTGCTACAACACTTTAACTAGAAATAAATCACACACACAGAAAATTCAACATAGAGATTTGGTCTACAAATTCAGACCCTGGAAAAACCCACAAAGGGGAAAACCAGTGAGAGAGGGGAGGCTTTTATTATTCAGAGAAATGAGAGATATTTACAACAGTCATCTTCAATAATTAATACACACACTTATCTCATTTTCCATGCATAAACTCAACATAGAAAATAGTGCCAAAATCGCTCCTTGATTTTTATGCCCAAAAATCTGTACAATACGGTGTCACTGTTGTTGCTGTACTTTGCCTCGATTTTTGTGCTCATAAATATGTACAATACGATCTCACTGTTGTGCTGTACTTTGCCTCGATTTCTATGTTCATAAATTGCCTTGGAATTCGTGCCACAATCTACTCATGTGGTCTCTCTCCCAACTCGACTCTCTCAAGCTCTTGCTCTCTCAAACTCTAGGAATGAATGAATGAGGGCGCCTTAGTCTCTAAGTAGACTTGGTGGAGGAAACTGAAGAGTCATGACTTTTCATTTTCCTTCACAAAATTCCCAAAGTCACATTTAATTTTATCTCTCATAAAATTAATTTCTAGAGACCTCTTTTGGACACTTTCTCACCCCTAGGTGCCTAGGTGATGAGAAACACTTGTCCTTGGTACTTTTATTTAATTAATTTAACAGGGTTTATTGATGTGCTCACATAAAATAGAACGAACATATAAAAATGAAAATGAGTGCTCAAACCTTGTGAGTATAAATACCCAGGCGCATGAAACATGCAACAACTTGTTTGCAAGAAATGACCAATTAATGACGAAGGCTTACCCTCTTTAACTCATACAAAATTACACATCATTCAATTGATCCTTAGATGAATAACAAGGGGGGTTTAAGCGAGAGCTGGCAATGCACAACATTTTAAGTTCTTCACACAGAGTAGAGAGACACACGAATTTACACTCAGAACATGGACATATGAGTTTTCAATTCATGGATGATTGGTCTATCATGGGCTTGGCTCCATTTTTCCAGTGCCTAACCTCTCAAAAATCTCCTCTACATCTTTTTCTAACCACCTCCCTCTCCCCATTTGAATTCTCCTCATGCATGATGGCAAGAGAATTCAAACTCAACTTCTCTTCATAGTTCCAAGAATGTAGGGGAGACAACCTGCTAAATTTTAGGAAATGGTGGTTTGGATTGAAGAATTTGTTTCCTCCACTCTTCTTGACTCCTTTTTGCTTTGAAATTCAAAAATGAATAGGGTGAGGGTTCAAGGCAACATAGGTAGAAGTTATTTTTTTAGGAATAAACCCCCCCTTAGAGCCCCTCACCTTTCCCCTCTTGTAGTATCATAACTAAGCTGATCTTGATCTTCATCTTTATTAACTGCAAAACAAAAAGACATACAATATTCACAATACCATGGTATATCTGACCCTTGGAGTTAGTGTAGTAGAATTATAAAATAATCATGCAAGTATATATGTATTTAATTACAAATAATTCTAGGAGTAAAATTTGGGATATTACAAATTTCAAATCTTAGTATTGCTCATTGAAGTGATGTCATGTATTGGCGTGGAATTCAAAAACCTTTACTACATGAAAATGCCGAATAGCTTGTTAAATGGTTATAATATAAGAAGAAAAGAAAGTCATTGCACATCGGTGTTTAAGTTTTGTTTTATTTTTGCAGGGTCAGGTATTACTACAGATAAAGCAACTGCTAAGGCTTCACAAATTATGGTGGCGTCACTCATACCTTTCATTATTGTAGAGATCCCTCAAGTTATTGACTCATCTTCGGCTAAACGTATAGGGGTTTTGGTAGGATGTATCGCTGCAATTATATGCCTAATATCATATTGTGTATATCAGGTAATGCAATATCAACTTTAGTAGTTTCTTGATAATTTTTCTACACCCTTTTCTCACATTGATTAATAGTTTCTTAATAATTTTCAACACTCTTTTTTCACATTGATCTTGTTAGTTTATTTAGTAATTGATTAATCTTTGAATCCAAATTTGTGGTCCATTTTTTTCTTTGTTTAACATCTAAATTATAAAAATATTAAAAGAAAGTCAATCTATGATTTTAAATGTCAAGATGTTATTAGTAGCTAGTAGCTACAAGCACCTTTGTAAATTGGGTCTAGCTTGGGTGTTTGAGAGGAATGATTGTTATCCTCCCTACTTAGGTTCTATTCTTGCCAGTGACACGCTGATAATACCAATGTTACGTTTATTGATATCGGGAATTTATTGTTGGGGGTCCGAAATTTAAAATATCGGCAAACTTAAAAAAATACAAAAATAATAATATTTTTTTCAATTTTTTGAACTTCTAAAGCAACATCAACATGAAAAAACACATATTCACGTAAACATGAAAATGAAACTGCAATATAAAATGTATAAGATGTCAAGTGGTAAATCCGACATCGGTACTGAAATATGATATCCATCCCGAGCCATAAGTCTTGATAGGATACTACAAAATCACATCAAAACAAAAATAAATGTATCTCATGAGATGATCATCATGAGGCATCTAGATACTACAAGGCTAATCATGATGCACTAAGATATCAACAATTCCCTCTACCCCTTTTATGTGCAAAGGTCATTGTTGATGATTTTTTTCTGTAAGTATTGGGTGGATGTGTTGAGGTTGAGCTTGAGGTGGAAGGTGCAACTCCTGGGGATAAGGTGGAAGCTAAAGTGGGATGTCTTCTGCCTCTTCCCCTAGTTTCCTGTCTCTGTTGAGGTGGTGGCACTGGCTGTGACACACTCTTAATGTCCTCCGCTTGCTCTGAATCTGTTTCTCTCTGAAGTGGAACATCCTATGATACCTCCTCCTCCAACTCATCAACATCATGCTCCAACTCATCAACATCATGAAATGGCATCTGTGTCGAGTACTTTGTCTATCTACCTCACCCACGACTTGGGATTGTAGTAGACATAGATCATGTCATTGAGGTGGTGGATGTTTAACTTGTATGCGTGCCATTTTGTAATTAGAAGATGATGTCCCATGGGCATAAATTAAAATTAATGAAATTATAAAAAAATAAAATTTTAATTTGAACATTTCTAACCTGTTGCACTTCTTGGAGTGTATCTTTTCAAAGACACTCCATTGCTCACACCTTGAAGAGATGCAAGTTTGACTCAACACCTGAATGACAATTTTTTGCAACTCTGGAACTCTTTTTCCATAGTTTGCCCACCAAACATCTACAACAAATAGTTGGAAAGGAAACACAAGAAATTATGTTTCCATTGAGTAACAAATAGATAGAAAGGAAAGACATTAAAATTTGAAAGTTTGAAACAAATTTTACTTGTAGCTTACTTGGCATCCTAGCAGTCTTGTCTTGGATAGCCATGTTATACCCAAATGTTCCAACACACAACTTATATATTTCAGTTTGTTCGCAAATCTCCAAGGGTTTAGTAGGAGTCAACACCATCCTCTTAACACATTGGAAATATCCATCCATAACCTCTACATCAAACCTAAATCCACATGCATAACAATATGCGGGGTTGAGGTAGAACCCTGCTACATGAATTGGACGATGGAGAGTGTTGTTCTTGTTGATTTTTCTATATGAGATGATATTGTATATTCGATATATTATTATAATGACGAGTGTTCCATATATAGAGAACATATGGTGACCATCCATGAAAGGATGCGTCCCTTGGATAATCAATAACTATTTATTATATATATATTCTTTAATAATCAATAATTATATTATTAATTATTAATCTAGGAGAATGTCTTCCCGATGTTGTCCAAACATCAACACTCCCTCTCAACGAGGGGGACATTCTACATCATGCCAAGCTTGTCTCTGAAGTATACAAACTTTTCCCTAGACTCATGATACCTGTCTATCAATCCTTGGAGATGTCTCTCTCCCACCTGAATCGAGGGGAAAATCCCCCTACAACTCTCCCTCTGAGCCAACTGACTCTCACTGAGATCGGGCTCACTCTGGGTCCGCATGTGGTAGCATCTAGCATCTCGAGTCTTTATCATTCCTAGTCAAATCGACATGACTAAGGAGAAAGACTACACCTGGACCATTCACCACAGGTACACCCATGTGAGTGAGTGTTAGCCTGATGCTATCTGACACATGGAAAGCACCTCAAGCACCTCGAGTCCATATCACTCCTTGTCATGATCAAGGAAGGACTACGCCTGGGCCCATTTACCACAAGTACACCCTTGTGATAAATGTATCCTATCTCCCTTGGTTTGCAATCCAATCTAGGAGAAGGTTCGCCCGATGCTTACTCAAGGCATTGTAGCAAAAGGTCTGTCACACATGGCACTACCATGTGGACTTCTAGAGGCTACTCCCTCTAGAAACACTAGGGTCATCTCCCCATAGTGTGTGACATCAAGGTCAACTCCCTTGATGTGTCCTCACGTGCTCTCCACAAGGGATGTGTCCTCATGTGATCTCCACAAGGGATGTTGGGCTTATAAGCCCTATTATCAAATTGCCTAGTTAAAGCTATTATTTCAAGTCTTTATTCAAGCATTTTAGAGCATAAATCTTGTGGCTTTTGCAAATTTCTTATTGCTGTTATAAACTGTTACACTGCTGTAATTTTATATCAGCTAGTACATTTCTTAAGAGTTAATTGTCTTATGAAGCACTAACATCATTTTGGTACTTGGAAAGTGCCCCTTTTTGCTTTGTTGTCTTGTTCTGGGGCAGGTACACAATATTATTTTTATGTTTCATCTTTAATAAGATTTAAAGAACCTTTTATCTTGAGTGATCTGTGAGAGGGGAAGGATTTCCTTGTGTCATTTGCCTTAGCCTTCTCAAACCCTCAGGTCACTGGGGACGTCTCCCCTGGGGTACTGCAACATACTCCTAAATAGAAAGGGATTTCCTATTAAGGTGACAGTGATAGGTCATTCCCAGTTACGTCAATTTCGTATCCACTTGCCTTGGGCTTTTGGGCAAGTACAAATTGTGCGATAACAAGCCCAAACCCACTTATCCCTCTCGGATATGTCCTCATAGATCAACTCAACTCAGTCACAAAGGAGTACGATCTAGAATTTTAGAGGCTACTCCCTCTAGAAACACTAGGGTCAACTCCCCATAGTGTGTGAAGTCAAGGTCAACTCCCTTGACGTGTCGTCATGTTCTCTCCACAAGGGACGTGTCTTCATGTGCTCTCCACAAGAGACGTTGGGCTATAATCCCAAACCCACTTATCCCTCTCGGATAAGTGTTCTCATAGATCAACTCAACTTAGTCACAGAGGAGTACGATCTAGACTTCTAGAGGCTACTCCCTCTAGAAACACTTGGGTCAACTCCCCATAGTGTGTGACGTCAAGGTCAACTCCCTTGACATGTCCTCATGTACTCTCCACAAGGGACGTTGGGCTATAATCCCAAACCCACTTATCCCTCTCGGATAAGTGTCCTCACAGATCAACTCAACTCAGTCACAGGGGAGTACAATTTGGACTTCTAGAGGCTACTCCCTCTAGAAACACTAGGGTCAACTCTCCATAGTGTGTGACGTCAAGGTCAACTCCCTTGACGTGTCCTCATGTGCTCTCCACAAGTATCTCAACACATGCTTCGCAGCAATCCAATGTGTCTGTCTTGGCTGACTCATAAATTGGCGGCTAAGTGCACTCACTGCATAGCAAATATCTGGTCTAGTGTTAACCAGATACATCAAGGATCCAATCAACTGTCTATACATGGTCGGATCAATCTCGTCAGAATCAAAAGAAGACACACTTAGTTTCTTCAGATTCGTCACCATTGGTGTAGCCATGGGCTTACAGTTCAACATCCCAAACTTCTTCAATATCTCAACTGTGTACTTTCCCTGACTCAGGAAGATCTCATCAGTTCTCTACCACACCTATAGTCCCAAGAAGTAGTGCATCATACCAAGGTCCTTCATCTCAAACTCAGAGGCCAACGCATACTTGCATTCAACAATAAGACTCTCTTTACCGATGAGGAATAAATCACAATGTAGAGGATTAAAATCAGGGACTCACCATTAACAGTATTGTAGTACAAGTTGGGATCAACAACGTTTTTGCTAAAACCCAAACTCATCAGGTGTCCATCAATCCTTGCATACCAAGCTCGAGGTGCTTGCTTGAGTCCATACATGGCCTTTTTCAACCTGCACACATGAGACTCCTTCTCATGTATCACGAAACCATTTTGCTGCTTGATGTATACTTCTTCCTCAATCTCTCCATTGAGAAAGGTTGTCTTCACATCCATTTGATGTAGTCTCCAACCCATGGATGCTGCAAGCGAAATAATCATTCGGATAGAAGTGTATTGAGCAGGAAGAGCAAATGTCTCCTCATAATCTATTCCCTCCACTTGAGAGAATCCTTAGCAACAAATCTCACTTTTTGCTTCTTGATGCTCCTGTCAACTATGTGTTTGATCTTATAGATCCACTTGGAAGTCACTACAGACTTCCCCTTAGCTCTCGGTACAATATCCCACACATCATTCTTCATGATGGACTCATACTCCTTCATCATGGCATCTCTCCATATTAGCTGTCTAGATGCCGCCTCATAACAAGAAGGCTCAGAATCAATGATGTGGCTCTAACTGTGGCATAGCACGAATATATCTGAGGTCTCTTTCTCTCTCGGAAGGTGCCATGAGGAGTTGTGTGTCCTTTTGCCTCTTGCAGAGTCTGATGAGCTCATGTAGGTCTCTTTCGACCTGCTGCAATATCTTTGGGAACATCAACTGGAGCTACAGGATCAACGAGATCAATTGGATCAATAGGCTCAATTGTCTCCCTCTGAACTGCTGGAGGGTGAGGGGGAGAAGGAACCATCTCTTCCTGTCTCTCACTATCAATCTCCATGTGAGATCCTCTAGATCTCTTGAAGGCTACCTCCTCCTCAAAGATAACATCTCTGCTCACCTCAATCTGTCTCTGACCAGGGATGTAGATCTGGTATGCCTTCGAAGGCTCACTATACCCCACAAATGTACCCTTTCTGCCTGAAGGGTCTAGCTTGGTCATTTTTTTCCTTTTCTTGGGTACATGAATGTATACTAGACACCCAAATATGCTGAAGTGTCCAACCTCAGGCGTCACTCATGAACTGTGTCCATACTAGACATCTCATGGTTCCCTCGTGGAACACATGTCTAAGACATATCGAGGTTCCCTCATGGAACCAATGTCTTCTCTAGGACACATCAAGGTTCCCTCATGGAGCCAATGTCCCCCAAGACATATCGAGGTTTACTCGTGAAACCAATGTCTTGGTTCCTTATTTGACCATTTGAGGCACGTCAGGATGAAGTCCACATTCCCTCCTACTAGTCCGTACATGACCCTCCAGGGAGAATGTCTCATGATGCTTCCTCAAACATCAACACTCCCTCTCAACTAGGAAGGTGTTTTTCCACGATGTTTTCATCTAGTAGTCCACCGACTACTCTGCAATCAACTAGTAGCACATAACTACTTCCAAGCGATCTCATAGTCTCCATGGAAATCAACTAGTAGCTCACAACTACTATAATGCCATCCAATAGAACATGATTGCGCCAATCCATAGTAGTACACAACTACTATTCGATGATACACAATCACCACTAGTGGTACACAACCACTGCTAGTAGCATGCAACTAATGTTCAGAGACACATAGTCTCCACCAGTGGTACACAACAACACATAGCTACTGTCCACTTTCCAAAGCACACAACATTATGGTAACCACCACATCAACACATTGAAACAAGCTTCACGTGATGTCAACTACAAAGGGTTTGTCGTTGCTTCTCATGTCCATCTCGATCACTCCTCACCAAATACTTGTGTTGATCTAGAACACCAACAACACCCATTTTCACAAGTAATAGGGTATGAGTAGATAATGCCATGTGGATCATCATAAGATCCATCATAATATACGTCCATTGAAACCCATGTACCCTTAGGTGTACTAAGCACCCAATCACGGATATGATCACATGGAGAACTAGCAACAGATAATGTACTAGAGAGCTTACGTGCCTTGATAATTGCAGCACCACGTTGTTGTACAATGGTGATAAATTCCCCATCCAACTAAGCATTATTTGCAACAGGCTGTCGCACTGGTTTCTCTCTTGCTTCAGTTACAATCGATGATGGATTGATTAACACCAACATCGACGGTATTGCCCCCGACCCTAATGGAAAATCTCACACCCTGCTCACATGCCACCTCCATAATCAATTCAACAAATATCTTCACACTGTCTCGGGGCATCACCATCTTGTTCAAGGATGATCGTCACTTCAAGCTAATCGATAAGACAAAGATTTCTAAGATCAACTTTTTTCAGTCATGTGGGTCTCCTTCTTCGGGCTTCTCCAGTACTAATCGCTCCACCTTCCTAGCTCTCATTCTATGCTTTATCATAGCTGAACATCCAATTACCAACAAAGCCCACACAAACATATTTATTATAGACAGGATCTGCTAGTGCATTTAAATCCTCAAAGAGTTTCCCGATCATGACCTTGTTTCACGAATCCTTGCATTGCTTTCGCAGTATGTAATCGCTGGAGAAGTTGTAGATTATGCTGGTGCGACTTTGGTTGGGCGTTTTGGACAACAATTGGCTCTGTGCGGACGCATCCACAGACGAATCCAACAACCTTTAGAATATGCTGTACCTCCCGTGCCACAGAGCATTCGTGACAGACGAGTGGTACATGCCTGACCACAAGCTGAGAGGCTTGCGGAGGGACGACCCTGTGTCTATCGCTGGGGACTCCTCGAATGGCGAGGTAAATGTCGAAATTACAGAGATAGTTTTATCTTGGGAAGGAAGAGGACGGAGCCAACACGAGAAATGGTAGCCCAACATGCTTTCTTAATGACTTTGGCATTTATACTCGTAGTGGGATTCTCTGAGATGCCTGCATATTTGGTTCTCGTTGGTTTATTCAATCGATTGTTTCTGGGCTTGAGACAACAATGAAGATGGTGGACAACAAATAACTCACACTACTGCATACTTAGCAGCAATCCACATTCAACCAATCTGCTCTCACCTAATTCTCATAGGCTTCTATTTCCTTGGGCCCTCCCGTGAGGAAGTCAAGCCTAGCCCTGCTTTGATACCATGTTGATTTTCCTATATGAGATGATATTGTATATTTGATATATTATTATAATGCCGAGTGTTCCATATATAGAGAACATATGGTGACCATCCATGAAAGGATGCATCCCTTGGATAATCAATAACTATTTATTATATATATTATTTAATAATCAATAATTATATTATTAATTATTAATCTAGGAGAATGTCTTCCCGATGTTGTCCAAACATCAACGGTTCCATCGCTCATCAATCACACTCCATATCTCAGCTTGTCTAGTGAGTCCCTCTTCCTCTTTGTCCTCATGGTACCAATGAATAGCTTCCTTGGCCATATTCGTGGCCTCATACAAGTAGCTCGTTGCAGGCTTCTCACCATTGACCAAGCGAAGAACCTTTACCAAAGGTTCATTAAGAGCACACAACTCTTGCACTCCCATCCAAAAACTCTGATTGTGTCTCACAAGTTGGGCTATGGGTTGTCAATCCACTTTAGTGCTATAGACACAAGCATTCCACTCATTTGAAAGAAACATTCTCTGCAATTCCCACGTAGAATTGTGGAGAGATTGAAGATAAATGAAGCTAGTTGCGAAACACATGATAATGGGACGAACCAACTCCTCGTTCCCTATGAACTGTCTCGTGAGTGTAAGAACATATGTATGATTATATATATATTTTGGAACACTTCTAGTTGACTCAACGATTTCCTTGATCCAAGGAATTTTTCCCATCTCCTCTAATATCAAATCAATGCAATGGAGCCCCTGGGGTGTAGGGAAGTTAGTGATGGAGTGTATTGTTAAGGCACTCCATTATGTTAAGTCACTGGTTCGAAACCTTGACTTGCCATGTGTGTCGCATGTGGGATAGCATGGGCACCCTTGGAGGTTATAGTGATAGTAGTTGGATAACACGACCACGTGTCATGCGAGTACGTGCTCAACTAGTTGCTGATTTCGCTAGTCACAAAAACAAATCAATGCAATGGGCAGCACAAAGAGTCCAATATAAGCTCTGATACCTCTCCATGAGAAACTTTCCAACAACAACATAATTAGCAACATTATCCGTAATGACTTGGACAACATACTGTAGACCTATCTCTTGGATGAAGCCATCCAAACAACTCACATAGTAACTGTGCATCTTTAACATATGCAGATGCATCGACAGATTTAATTTATAAGCAGCTGCAAGAGACATTCTCCTGGAGGATGGCTAAGACCCTAGACGAGATCTAGGGCCCCCAGTGCACTCCTGGGGTACTTGGTCTAGGACCAAACAGTCAGTGCCATGGCAAAAGACCCTTGTTAGGGCCCCCAGTATACGACTGGGGTTCTTGGTGTAGAACCAAGCAGGTAAGACCCCTGAAAGGCCCCCAGTATACGACTGGGGTTCTTGGTCTAGGACCAAGCAGTTGAAGCCCCTAGATAAGCCTAGGGCCCCTGGAACTGTCCAGGGTACCCATGCATACGGCATGGGTTGATCCTTGGTCTTTGACCTTGGTGGATAAGACCCCAGAAAAAGTTCTAGGGCTACTTGATCCTCTATCAAGTATCTTGATGGTACATGACCTTCCTTGAAGAAGGACATAACCACATGAGGGATAAGTCCCATATGCAATGATGATAAAGTAATAAGTTCACCATGTTAAATGAAGGAATGAGTATTGCCA
>ML779818.1:194285-210481 GCA_009831015.1 Picea engelmannii
TGAATACTAGTTAAAGTGTTCTAAGTCTGTTGATCTATAGATCTAGCTGTTTCTTTCACTGAAAATAAAAAGATACTACTGTTCTGCATCTTTACCCTAATTCTAATAGATAACACGACCACGTGTCATGCGAGTACGTGCTCGACTAGTTGCTGATTTCGCCAGTCACAAAAACAAATCAATGCAATGGGCAACACAAAGAGTCCAATATAAGCTCTGATACCTCTCCATGAGAAACTTTCCAACAACAACATAATTAGCAACATTATCCGTAATGATTTGGACAACATACTGTAGACCTATCTCTTGGATGAAGCCATCCAAACAACTCACATAGTAACTGTGCATCTTTAACATATGCAGATGCATCGACAGATTTAATAAACATTGTTCCCCTAGCAAAATTAACCAAGAAAGTGAGAATGGACCTGCCCTTTCCATTTGTCCAACCATCTGATATAACGGTGCATCCTGTGATCTCCCATGATTCCCAAGGCTCACCCAATCTCTTTTTGCAATCAACCTTTTCCCCTTGAACGAGAGGCCCTCTTAGGTCATTATAGGAAGGGCCCTTGTACCCCAGATCAACAATAGCAGTAGCTTCAAACATGGAATGGTAGAAAGGGTTTTTCTTGGCAATGTTGAATGGTATGTCACTCCATGGAAAACATCTTGCCAAAATCTTGTCGGCCTCTTCCTCCTTTGTTTTCACTATCGACCGAATAGAAGGTTTCCCCCCTAGGCACCGACCTCGGCACAAAGAAAGGTGAGGACACTGAGGGGTTGGGTATTGTGGAATATGAGCATGAGGATTGGCTTTCCCCCACTCCTGAAATGCTTGCAGCTCTATTTGCAAGCTCAAGCCTCATTTCTTCCCTTTGATCTCTCTTCCTATTCATATAAAAAATGGATTGATTTGTAATGTGGACAATTTGTAGGGTAGATGTTGGGAAAATCCCCACTCTATTCCCTGGGATTTTGGCAAGGTGTTATTTCAAGTGGCTAATTCCGCCAAACATTTCCATACCATATAACTTGCAATTCGACCTCATTCTATTATGACCATCATAAGGTAGACCATACTCCCACATTGGGTCCAATAGCTTTGGCACTTTGAAATGTGTAGAGCATTGATTAAATTTGTAAACCTATGAGACAAAAAAAATGGGGGAAATTTAGAATCCAAATCCACAAAAAACTTCAAGAATGCTACAACTAGAATACCATAGCTACATAAGTGTTAAATCCCCCATTAAAAAAGGGTAAGAAGGGGTATATCTAATGGAATTGGAGACTGCAAACCCTATACTAAATCTTGAAAAACAAAGAAAATGAAGGCACAAATTTTTTTACATACCTGGGAATATGGATATGGTAGATTGGAACAGATGCCCACTCCACAAATGCTTAGTTGATGGCAATGAAAACTATAGATTTTCCCTTGTTTGCTTGATGGATCGGATGTTTCAAATTTGAAGCACACCTATCAACAAAGGAGATCTGAATAACATTTTGCTAAATAGAAGAATATTGTTGGTTGTGAGGATACATATAGGTATCAATGATACATTATTTACTTTATAGGGTTGTAAACGTTCGTGATGTGGCTCAAAAACTTGGGCGTTCATGTTAAACTTTGAAAAATATGCCTATTTCAAATAAATATGAGGACCTTGTCAAACATTATGACATTTAAATGCCTTTTGGATTGCACATGGGCAGATGGGATAAAGACAGATCTAAAAAACATTGGAAATAATTAGTATGAGGTGTTTCTAAATAAGCATTTGAAGATATAGAAGAGCTTACCAAAATATTTCATTTAGCAATACGATGTGTAGGGATTCAAGCAAATTCAAAGTGTATGTCTGAGCCTTACTATAACACTCAAATCAAATCACTGAATAATTCATGATACTAAGGGATGAAAGGATGGTCAATTCCTAAAAATCAAATGCAACTGTTCCATACTGCATTAAAATCTTGGAATACTCTTTGGCTGGTTATTCAAAATGATGTCTATGTCTTAATGTGTTGATGAGTTGGGTCTTAATTAGAATCGGCTATCTTCTCCATATCTAAAATATAATTCATTTTTTTTTATGCATTCCACATTGAATTGATGTCTTTTACTTTAAGCATGTATACTATGTGGGCTTAAAGGTTCTCAGGCAAGCTTGCACTTCAGTTCAAAGTAGTGGTGGGGGCTTTTCTGGCATTTAGTTGATAAAATAGTATAAACCAAACCTGAATGTCATGGTGGAGAATTCAACTTGAGTGAAGTTACAACCAACACAGGAAAGCTTGATGCTTTGCAGAGGCTCCTGATCTCTCCAGAAATTAATGCTTGTGCAAAAGTCCCTGGAGTTAGCAGTATAAGAGATTGAATCTTTAGTAGTTTCAGTTTATCACAGGTCAGATTGGAAAGATGTATCATATGGCGTGATTCAGTTCAAGTATGATGGAAAGTATGTTGACTGACCTTTCAGAAGATTGCAATAGGATTATGAACAACAGTTTGTAGGTTGATGATTTTGAAGAAATCGGTTCAACAATGATAGTATGATAAGAGCATTTATCTGTTATTATTCTCCAAACGTATTTCCTCTCTAATTGCAGCATGCACTTATTTGGTATTTTTAATCTTTAATTCATGCACATCGACTACTGCATTTGGCTTTGTGTGGATGTGTATGCAAGATTGTTTTTTCTTATTTTCTGTTATTATGACAGCTTGGTCTGTTTTCAATGTCAATTACCCAGCCAATGCATATCAGCAGATCTGTTAAGTTTTGCATAGTGATTTCAAGGTTTTTTTTTGAAATGTTCTTCAGTATATATATTTGAGTGGTGGTGTATGGATCTGTCTAGTCACTAGTAAACTAGTGACTTTGTATATGAATGGAAACGAACTACTTTTAAGGGCGGAGATTGTTGCATCTTCTAAATTGTCTTTTATGTGGCATTTGCAGATCATACAACCATGGATTCAGAAAAGACGAATGGCATATGCAAAGCACAAACATATAATATCAACTATCCTGAATGTTGTGCATTCGAGAGGACGGGGAAGACTTCTCAGGGAAGATGGCCAACCTGATCAAGATGTCCTTGAAAAGTAATACTCAGAACTTCGTTTAGCCACCTTTCTGCAAAACATTAGGCATCTTCACAATGTAACAATCATGTTTGACTCTCCTTAAATGCAGAATATTCAAAGACCTTGACAATGACAATGATGGATATTTGACAAGACGTGAATTACATGGGCTTTTAGTTGGTCTTGAATTGCAAGATGATCCACAATCTTCAACATCTGATGCTGTTAACAAAGTAATGGCAGAATTTGATTCTTCAAGAGATGAGAAGCTTAGCCTAGAAGAGTTTAAAGATGGAATGAGTTCGTGGCTTAAGATTGCAACCTCCACAGTTGGTCGTTCAAAATCAAATAACTACTCAAAGAAATTTTTGTCCAGTTTTCAATCGGTATGGCATCCCTGATTTATTCTAGGGACATGCTCAAGGTTGTTATAGTAAGCTTTTATTTATCCTCTTGTGTGTTTATGCTAATGTTGCAGAGATCAAAGGAGGAAGTTGAGGCTCTTGAGAATGCCGATGAGGAGGATGTTACTGAAGTTGATAATCGGAAAAAAATTTATCTGAAGGCAGTGATGCTGATGCTGGGAGGTGCCATTATAGCGGGCATATTTGCAGACCCCCTTGTAGCTGCTGTTGACAATTTTTCTGATGCAACAAGCATCCCTTCCTTCTTTA
Source organism: Picea engelmannii (assembly GCA_009831015.1). Classification (NCBI taxonomy): domain Eukaryota; kingdom Viridiplantae; phylum Streptophyta; class Pinopsida; order Pinales; family Pinaceae; genus Picea; species Picea engelmannii. The sequence goes on from ML779818.1 coordinate 198,060, forward strand.
TCTCGTTCATAATAATGCCTTTGGCTACGAACTCCAGTGAGGGTGTTTCAGCACTTATTTTTGCGAGCCGGAAGAAAAAGCGGACTGCTTCTTTGACTTTTTCTGAGGTTATTCCTTCTGACTTTTGTATCTTTTTTGGTTTGAATTGAAGGCAGGGATCGGTTGTGTGCATTTCTGTGCATTAAAGAGTAAGTGCATTTTCGATGCTTCTGTAATAGAGGAAAACAATTTTTTAAAGTTAAGGCACTGCTTACAAGTTACACTTAAAATAGCATATTTTTTGAATAATTTTTAACAAATAATCAAATTTGGTAGTTAGAGTTCCTTTTCAACAAGTTGTGCAAGATATTGTCGGTGAAAGCAGCAAAGAATATGGCTACAAGTAACCAAGAAAGTGATATGAATAAGTGTACTGGACAGATCACATTTTTCTAATTGGTTGGACGGTTGATATATGAACTGCAAAAGACAGCAAGAACGACCCGAAAGTGGAAGGAACCAACGATTGACGGAAACTCACTATCAGCACCAGTGGTGGATTTGTTCTTTTAGGGCACAATTTTGCCTATCCAGGGCATGACTTTTTAAGGCGCAGAAGGTATATCTATATGGGAAATCAGAGGCAAGTCTGTGACAGTCACTGGACTGAGATTTTCAGTTGATTGAACACCTTGTTCACGGATAGAAATTCCAGTACCTGGATTCGGGTTTCTTTTTCCAACGTTACTTAGAATTGTTCAACAGTCTCCAGCCCAGATTTTTATACCAATTGAGGGTATTTTTTTAGCAAGTTGTTAGACTTAGATAATTCCTTTCCTGACTTTGCTTGGAGCTTACAAGCTGCTCAAGGGTCTTTTTAACAGTGATTTATGAGTCATGTCTGTAGTTGTGCAATCCAGTGGTGACTATATACCTGTGATAGGGTTGCCACAAAAATTTTCCATAAGAAGATGATCAGGTCAGTGCGATAATTATAGGCAATCTAACCCTGTCACTGCTAGATGCCTTTCCAGGCACGGGTGTGTCACGAAGATGTTCGTATGCTGTCTATTAATGTATAAAATCTGTGAGTAAATGAAGCTAGATCAGCACACTTAAGCTGCCCTCAAAGCACTTGAGAACAATCAAAACTCGATTGACAGAAACTCACTACCAGCACCAGTGGTGGATTTGTTCTTTTCGGGCACAATTTTTCCCATCTAGGGCATGATTTTTGAAGGCGACAGAAGGTATATCTATGGGAAATCAAAGGCAAGTCCGTGACAGTCGCTGGACTGAGATTTTCAGTTGATTGAACACCTTGTTCACGAATAGAAATTCCAGTACCTGGATTCGGGTTTTTTTTTCAATGTTACTTAGAAGTTAGAATTGTTCAACAGTTTCCAGCCCAGATTTTTATAGCAGTTGAGGGTACTTTTTTAGTTAGTTGTTAGACTTAGATAATTCCTTTCCTGACTTTGCTTGGAGCTTACAAACTGCTCAAGGGTCTTTTTAACAGTGATTTATGAGTCATGTCTGTAATTGTGCAATCCAGTGGTGACTATATACCTGTGATAGGGTTGACACACAAATTTGCACTAAGAAGATGATCAGGTCAGTGTGATAATTACAGGCAATCTAACCGTCACTGCTAGATGCCTTTCCAGCGACGGGTGTGTCACAAAGATGTTTGTATGCTGTCTATTAATGTATAAAATCTGTGTAAATGAAGCTAGATCAGCACACTTAAGCTGCCCTCAACGCACTTGAGAACAGGATAAAAACTTATTAATTAAATTATATAGAGTTGAGACTAGTTTCTTAATTAAAATTATAGCAGCAACTATACGAAAGAACGATAAATAATACGTGTGCCCTGAGTGAAAGAATAATTCAAAACAAGTTCATAATAATAACAACAAAATCCCTGCAGCATGATTACTCTTAGGAAACGACCACTAAATTCAAAGAGCTAGGAAAAAGCATTGTTGAATCCATCTGATAAACGAGGAGGTAGAAATTAACCATAGAAATCAACAAATCAGGGGTTCCCCTGTCAATCTTGGGCATGCAGTAGTGGAGAATGCTGTCAAGTCTGGAATGAATGAAGGATGGTAATGAAGAATGGTGATGCACAAGGAGCCTCCACTGATCTTTATAGAATAAGAGGAGGAGATAGAGTGCATGTGCCCTAGAGGTGAGAGAGAAGAGAGAGGGTCGAACTAGGAGTAAATCTGCTTGCATGTGATGCATGCCAAATCTGCCAGTAGGGATCTGCTGTTTGCTGGAAATTATCCTCTTAGAGCGCTCCTCTCACACAGAATTTGCTACCTTCTAATTACGATCAAACAAGCTGCTGAAAATAAACTGATGTGAGTATTCCACCTTGATTAACACTGCTGGTCTTCTAATCATAATGACAGAACAACCTCATCAGGGTGCACCTCATACCCTTACTATGCTGTTCTTAGCATGCAATACTCATCATGCATAAATTACAAAGGTCCACATTTAATTTAGTAAGAACAGCAGGCTGGAATTATCCTCTAGCAGAGCGCACACCCTCTCCAAGAGTACTGCTGTTGTCTAATAATAACTACAGAAGCAGGCTGACAGCTCCTCACTAGAGCACATCCCTTTTAAGTTATTTGCTGTTTTACTAGGCATAATCATCATGCACATGCTGGGAAATCAAATTTTCTCTATTAGAGCACTCCTCCAATCAATACTGCTGTTTGTTAATAATAAATCCAACCAATCTGCCGCAAATAGGCTCAACAGCTCTGCTCCTCAAAAATTAAAATATCTCTGCTGTTTTCCAATTTTGATTACAAAACCTGCTAGTATTGAGTGCTGTCCCTTGAAGAAGATGGCTGTTGTTTTTCCTGGAAATAAGGCTCAGCAGCATGCATGACTCAAAAAGAAAGTCAAACTCATCATTAGCAGCCAGCATGCACACCCAAGTCAAAGGAGGAGGAAACTGTCTAGGATATATAGCTCACTGAATACAACCCATGCAAGAAGTGGATATGATGATATATGGCTTATCTCTTTTCTGAAATAGGAAGGTGAATTAGGGACAAGAAATCAAGAGCTGGGGTATCATAAAGATAGCATGGATCTTCTTTTATGCAAGGCGCACTCTCCAATTAGGCTTGAGAGGCTTCTTCATATGCATGCAACCCTTTTTACCCGAGTAACTTGCTCCATCACTAGATGATGTCATCTGCGACCTCATCATCTTGACCCTGGATAAGGAGTGCTCCACTGTGTCCATAAATAATTGTCACATGTCCTCATAAGATGCTACTTCCACCTATACAGCCCTGAGATCGAATCATACATCATCCACCCAAATCAGAACTTAACAACTCCAAGACTGCACATTGGAACCATGACAATGTATCTACTTGCTAAATATAAACTAGCTAAAGATGGTCATGCCAAATATAGCAGTTTTGCCTCCCAAAAATATAGGAGTCTCGGAATATGGATATAGCTATTATGGCTAGACTTATAATAAATAGCACATCTAAAAATAGACTGCTAAAAATAACAACTACTCACATGTCAGTGAAAATAGTGTCATTGGATTCGTCTTCATGCACTGAACTCAAATATGTTCTCTAATTCAATATGTAAGCCCTGTAATTCGTGTATGTTGTTGGAACAAAGCTCATTGGGATTGTGAACTTTCAAGGACCAAGACTATGTAGCTAACTTTGACACGTGAGCCCCAAAACTTTGACTCCTTGAAAGTAAGAGAATTGCTAAAAATAACAAGCTCTCAGAATTTGATGAGATTCAATATGTAGCAGGCTTAGAACCATATGAAACCTTGGATGTACTTGTAGATGGACCAGCATGATGAAATCGAGCTAGAACTTATCCCTCCAGTTGCATATGCAATTTGGGGGTTAATAGGTAGCCTTATTGGTAAGTTTACTTTCAGCTCAAAGGTTGGTCCATATGGTCTCTATTACACCTCATATTGTATGAGGTTCCATGATCCAGATTATTTTGAGAACAAAATGAAGGCGGAAATATAATAAGTAAATACACAGATATATTGTCAGAAACACAAAGATACAGTAATGCACAATTTTTATTAATGACGGAAATGTACAGGAATTGTAAAAGTATAGAGTGAATGAACTCGCTAGAATGGTGGCATCTTATCTCTGAGAAGAGATGTGATGGCTACGTTCATTCGCAAGAAGATGATGTTTACAATGAGGCTCCAAAGCCCTTTTTAACATATAGAAAATCCGAAAACCTACCTTTGGAAGATGAAACGCCAAAAGGTTTGCGGGCCCTGATGGGGGTAGTTGATACATCAACTTCCCAAGGGCGTAACTTTTGCATATGATCTCCGTTTGGGGTGCACGATAGCTCGTTGGAAAGGTTTATCCGAGGACTACACATTTTGCCGTCACTCTGTGGCTAAAGCCTATAGTGTGACTATGCCACGCCCAAAAAACATTGTTTAGGGCCTTAAAACGCCCCCAAAAGTTTAGAACTCGAAAAACTGTAAAAAAACTACCAAGGTGGAAACCCCTGTTTTGAGCCAGTGGAATAGGTGGGTGGCTACCGATTTTCACCTAGATCATTCTTCCCCCCTTAGGAAGCAATGGTCTCCATTGCGTCAAGTTCCCGGGGAAGCTTTTGCTGAATTTGAACCTTGGTGAGCTGCTTTCCTTGTTGAAGAAGTTGTCCTGCTTAGCTTGTTGAAGGTTGTTATGAATCTATTGTTGGAGGGGTTGGATCCGTTTAACCAATCTCGCTGCATGATTTGCCCGAGTGTGGGAGGACTATGTCGGTGAAGATGCAACACGAAGACTGTGAAGGGATTTGTTATCACTTCACTTGACTGGGTAGTGTGGAGGCACCCCTGTAGGTGCAGTAAGAATATCTTGGTGCTCTTCTATAATCTACTTCTGCTGGATAGAAAGGTCTTGGGCCAAGGCTGCAGTGGTTGCAGTGTCCTTCTGTTCACCTTCCGCCTAGATTGTGAAGAGGCTAAACTTTGTTGTATGAGAGATTACTTTGCGACACTATTTTGTCGAGACGATAGTCGGAAGTACCTCTGGTATCCTGAAGAGCTGACCCCCCAAAGTAATGACAACGCTACAGGGTCGAGACTCATAAACAGTATGTCGGTTCCACATATATCGCTGGTCTAATAGAACATCACAGACTTCCAGTGGAGCAACATCACACAGTACCTCATCCTTGAAGGGCTTGATGCCATAGGACAGGCGACACTGCTAGCTGACAACAAGATCTCTACCCTGGTGAAGCCACCCGATGTTGTATGGCCGCGGGTGTGGTGTTGTTGGCAAATCCAATTGCTTGACGACCTCTGTTGAGGTTAGGTTCTTTTGGCTTCTGCTATCAACAATAAAATGCAACGGGGTTCCATTCGCCCACATCTGTAAATGGAAAAGACGTTCTCCCTCCTCAGGATCCTTTGGTTCTTCTGGTTGGATTGTTGCGGTCGCGACAGTAGCAATGGGTTCTACATCAATTATTTGTCTCCTTTTATTGTTGTTTGAATCAGAGTCTGAGTCGGGGCTTCTTTTTCTTTGAGCTCAACTACCAATGATTGTTTTGAGCGACATTCATTGGTGTTGTGCCAAGGGATTTTGTAGAAGTCGCACCACTTCCCAGTGTCCTTTTTCGTCTTCCCGTTACACTTTTTTTCCTGCGGCTTGGACTGATGGTCTTGAGGTTGGTTGTTCTCTGAGTTAGAGATGCCTTTACCATACTTTGGTTGTTGCGGATTTGCAGACCCGAACTCCCGCTTGTTCTGCTGCTTAAATTTCTGCTCGATTTTGACAGCATATTGATAAGTGGCTCCCAGTGATGAAATGTCCAGAAATTCCATTTCAGTTTGGATGTACCTATGTAGAGCCCCACAGTGTTTTAGAACCAGATGCCGCTCAAAGTCTTTGATACCCAGCTTGGTGCGCAAGGTATGGAAGATATTTGTGAACTTTGGCACTGTTTGGTCCCTCTCTTGATGCAACGTGGTCCATCTCATATATTGGTCCTCATAGTTTCCCACAAGGTAATATTACCCCTTGACCACATCCATAAAAAAATCCCAAGTAGGCTTGACCCCAAATATTCCAGACTTCTCTGCGGAATTTTTCTCCCAGCAAGTTTCCCACCAATGTTTGACATGGGAGAGAGCCTTAAGGAGCACAAATGTGATCTTTTCTTTGTCAGAAAAATTGTGAACAGAGAAATAACCTTCTAGCCAATTTAACCATTTTTCCAAAGCATCTACATCGATCCGATCTTCAAATATGGGAATATCAAAATTAACTTGTACCTTGAATGGGGCAGCGTCTCCAAAGCGACTGCTTGACGAAGATGCGCTTGCTATTGTTGGTAATCATTGAAGGATTTGGGAAATTTTTTCCAACACTCGTTTCTCTGTTGCGCGAGGGCTTCTGTGAGCAACAACTTGATGGGATCTTCTGCTCCCTAGTCTCTCTTTTCTTCCGCCATGGGAGGCCGCTTGGGCTGGTGAGAGTGGTTGTCCTCAAGAGAAACTAACTCGAGACCCAACTCTCTATACTCTGACCTCGTCGGGGACATGCACTAAGAAATGAAAAGGAGTAGCCTGCTTTGATACCACTGATCCGGATAATTTTGAGAACGAAATGAAGGCGGAAATATAATAAGTAAATACACAGATATATTCCCAGAAACACAGAGATACAGTAATGCACAATTTTTATTAATGATGGAAATGTATAGTAACTATAAAAATAGAGAGTGAATGAACTCGCTAGAATGGTGACAGTTTATTTTTGAGAAGAGATGTGATGGCTACGCTCATTCACAAGAAGATGATGTTTACAATGAGGCTCCAAAGGCCTTTTTAACATAAAGAAAATTCAAAGCCCTAACCTCGGAAGATGAAACACCAAAAGGTTTGCGGGCCCCAATGGGGGTAGTTGATACATCAACTTCCCAAGGGCGTAACGTTTGCATACGATCTCCGTTTGGGGTGCACAATAGCTCGTTGGAAATGTCTATCCGAGGACTACACATTTTTCTGTCACACTCTAGCTAAAGCCTAGAGTGTGACTGTGCTACGCCCAAAAAACGCTATTTAGGGCCTCAAAACGACCCCAAAAGGTTAGGACTCGAAAAACTGCCAAAAGGTGGAAACCACTTGTTTTGAGCCAGTGGATTAGGTGGGTGGACACCTATTTTCGTCTGGATCATTCCACTTTGTGATTTTCATCATATTGATGGAGATTTGTTGCTGGTTCCTTGGGGGTGTTTGGCTTGGGGGGGTCTCACTTCTTCTTGGTTGGATGATTGTGCTTGCTGCTTGGTGGTCTTCTCACATGTGCTTTCCTTGTTGATCACCCCTCGGTTGTACTTTTGGATGGTTGTGGAGCATATGATCTTATTATGGTGTGGTTTGGTATATATGCGTATCTTGGATATGGATGATTTTTCTAGCCCCCCAAAGGGTTAGATGATGGTGTTAGGAGGTAGATGTTTCATGATGTTGTCGATGTTTCCTAGTGACTTGGTGTGTTGATGTATGATGTCGGTGTCACTAGGAGGGGATGTTCTACATGGTCCTCATGTGTTGGATGTGTGATGGGGAACACACTTGATGATTCGATTGGTTAGCACTTAGTTATGTACCCTTCTCTTATGATGTTGCTATGGTGGAATGATTCATGTTTCCTTTGTGGGATTTTCCTAGTTGATTTAACTTAATGATGTAACATTCGCTAGACATCCCCTAGGGGGAATGTGTTTGATGATGTTGGTACCCTCATTGATGTGTTATTTCCTAAGTTTGAGTTATAGGGGGGGGGGACTACATATTATTTGATGGTGATCTAACCTTTTCCTAAGGTTGGATGGTGACTTTTGATGTAAGAATCCCTTGGTGGTGGTGCACCATAGGTTGGGATTTATGTTTTGTAACTTATTGTTATCCTAGTGTGGTTTTTCTAGGGAGAACATCTTTTGTTTACATGGTACAACACTTTAGTGCACCCCTCATTGGCACACATGTTCATGCTATTTAATTAGTTGGTGATTATTGGAGGGGGACTATGTTTATATTTGAGTATTAACCTTTGTGCACACATGTTGAGGTTGATTTAATTGTTCAATAGTTAAATTAATCTATTTATCTAGATTAAGGGTAATAGCTTGGATGCTCTACTTCATTGACTTCCTTTCCTCACTTGATCCGGATTATATTGAGAACATCATGAAGGCAAAGATATAACAAAGAAACACACAGATATTGCAAGAAACACAGTAATACAATTAAACTTAGATTCTATTAATGACTGTTTGGGATACAAAAGACTATAAAATGCAAAGCACATAAGCTAGCTAGAATGGTGGTATCTTATCTCTGAAGAGAGAGATGTGACGATTACGCTCATTCACAAGAAGTTGAATACAAAGAGGCCGAAAAGGCCTTTTAACATAAAGCATCAATGAGAAAAACCTAAACATCCAAAACCCTAACCCCAGAAGATGAAACGCCAAAAGCTTTATGGGCCCAAATGTGGCTAGTTGATATGTCAAATTCTCGGGGGTGCAACTTTTGCATAAGATCTCCGTTTGGGGTGCCCGATACCCTGTCGAAAAGGTCTAGCCGAGTACACATTTTGTTTGACCTATTATGTGCCTTTGGCAAGATGCGAGGTGTTGCTGAGCCAAAAAAACGTCGTTTAGGGCCTCAAAACGACCTCGTAAGTTTGAGACCCGAAAAACCGTAGAAAAACTTCCAAGATGTGGAACCATTATGAATTAGTGGAACAAGTGGATGGCCACTAGTATTCAACTGGATTAATCCTCCCCCCAGGAAGCAATGATCCCCATTGCATCAAGTTCCTCCATTAGACGAGGAAACTTCTGCTAAATCTGATTGCTAGTGAGCCACTTGCCCTAGTGAAGAAGTTGCGCTGCTTTGACGACCCGATAGAATTGAATGTTCTGCTGGCGGGTGCCCTTTGTCTTGGTGTCTATGATTCGATCAATTGTCGCATGTTCAATGCAATCAAGATTGAGTTTTGTAGGGGCCAAGTGCTCGGTCGCATTCGAAGTGTCCATGAGAGGTGGAAAATATGGCCGAAGTAGTTCCACAATAAATACTGGGTGCAAGCCAAGGAAAGGGGGAATACTTGATTCAAAAGCATTATCGCCCACAACCTTGGTGATGGTGTAAGGCCTGTATCAGAGTGGGCAGAGCTTTCGATGGGGTCCTATGAGGCGATCCTTTTGCAAATGCAACTATACCTTATCTCCCACCTGAAACTTGTGTCGTATGTTGGAGATATTGCACACTCACCTAGTATTTCTTTTCCTAGGTTGACTAGTCTACGTTTAGGGTGCCCCTAGTTAGAGATATTCTCCCTTAGATGAGAGTGCCACACTTCTTCAATCTTGAATCAGTTACACCTCAGTGAGACTAGTGGAGTCGAGTCTTGCATGACAACCTCGGTATTATCACCAAGTGTTGCATGCATACCTTGGTATCATCACCATGAGTGCTCACTTACCTTGGAATCATCACCAAAAAGGCGCCACACGTGCATGCTTGATTCTCTCCTCACTCCATTATTGATTAATCAGTTAACTTATGACTGCATGGCCAGTTAACTAGGACTAGGTTGTAGTTCACTCCAGAGTCTGTCCATGAGTGTCTAGATCTCTCTAGATCACTACTATGGAGAATTAGTTTGCTCATGTAGAGTATATCATGCGTATTTTACCATTCTCTTGTGCAATTAATAGAATTCCTTCATTCTACTCTCTTCTCTTCTCTCGCAAGCTTTGTGTGTTCATTTTCTACTAGCTAGGTTCATTGTGAAAACTTCACATGTTATCATAGCCTTGATTTCTAGGAGAAAGCACACAAGCATTTCTATTTGCAGGTACATGAGGAAGATGCAGTCAGAGAAGATGGATTACTAATCAATGATACTTCTCACGCCTCATAACTACTTTGAGTGGAAGCTGAAAATTCTGCATCACCTAAGATGCAAAGGCTTGTACTAGATTACTATGACAACAGAGATTGAACCAACTTTTGTTGTCGAGAAGAATAGGTATGTCAACCGCATGGATGAAGCCTACCACCTCCTCTGTGTGTCTATGTCCCCCGAGCTTCTGTTTTACATTGAAGCTTATACTAGACCAGATGAGAATTGGACAAAGTTGGAGGATCTCTTTGGCAAATAGGACAAAATGAGAGGCCATATGCTCAAGGTTGAGCTTAATTCCTTAGATCTGAAGAATTTTGATAACATCCAGGACTTCTTTACGAAGTTTAAATCCCTTCTTCATTTAAAGGGATTCGGTGTTGACAAATCAACTCAAGAAACCCACTTGATCCTTTCTATTCTGGAAAAACTTGGTCCGGATTATGTTGTTTTCGTCTCATCTTTCCATACAAACAAATTCACTTCAGGATCTACCTAGAAAATGCCGACATTAGATCAATTTATTGGAGCCCTCACGCATGAGTAAGACAAGCTCATCAAGATGGGGATAATCAAGTGATCCAATGCACATGCATTTGCTGTGCATGAGAGCAGCAACACATGCAATCCAAAGACCAAGCAAAAATGCAAGGGAAAGGTGCATGCAGAGCCAAAGAAGGAAGGGTATTCCAAACCAATGTTGTAAATCTCGTCTTGGGGAAAGTATCGACGAGAGTCTGGAACGTAACTTCTCGGTGACATTAGCAAAAAATATCGGAATATCTCGGAAAATGTTGCAAGACCTCAAAAAATACAAAAATACTCATTTTTTTTCAAACTTTTACACATCTAAAGGAACAACAACATCAAATAGACACATTGCTACATGAATATGAAAATACAACTAATAAATAAAATGCATAAGATGTTAAGTGGTCACATATCGGTACTAAACTGAAAATTCTGAAACATGTTCCTGATAGGATGATACAAAATCACATAAAATGATAAAAATAAATGTATCTCATGAGATGAATCATCATGAGGCATCTAGATACTAAATAGTACATAATAAAATGAAAATGATAGATCATAGTAATCCAAATCATCGATTCTGTCTACCCCTTTTACGGGTAAAGGGCACCACTCTTCCTCTGGAAGTAATAGGTTGTTGTGGAGGTACTAGGGATGATCTTGGAGTGGAAGCTCCAACTGCTCCAGATGCTCTAGTTGAGGTGGAAGGTGATGGGGACGAGGTGGAAGGTAAAGTGAGTTGCCTTCGTCCCAATAGATCCAAGTCCAACTGCAGGTCTGTCTGTGTGTGGAGTGTTAGAATATAGAAGATGGTGTGCTCGTTTTACCATTGACAATACCTTCGTCACCCAACCACAGGCCGAAGCCTCCCTTCGAGCACCTTAACCTTGACCTGAGAATTCCTCCGGAAGCAAACCCTAGGCTAGATAACCAAACAAAGGACAGCACATCTCTCCACAAGGATAGCGCAACACAAAACACTGATCAGATAGTCCCAAACCCTAGCCAAGAGAAATCCAAGCCAATATTGAAACTAGTTGTTGTTGCACCTGCACCTGCAACCCTCCTCCAAACCTGCGCACCAACTGCAACTGCAGTGCGCACCAACTGGGAAAACTACAGTCCTGAGATGTGACAAATGAGAACTGGCGCCCTGTATTTACACTGGTTTTGCCAGATTTGTTGGGGCCAACTTCTCCTTCTAGATAGTGTCTGTTCAGTATATTATTATTATTTCTAATCGACTTCTTCTCTTGGAGGCTAATAGCCTAATATAAATTATCTTCTTAAGCCGACGAGGCTTCTAGGGTTATTAGCCAATTCATTAGGGTTTCTCTTGCTTCCCAGAGTCTTCTATTCTCGTCAGGTTCACACGTGGGGTTAAATACCTCCCGTAGCTACCATAATATTAACACTCCCTCCTAGCTAGAGAGGTATTTACAGGTAATGGACTTGAGCACAAAACATACCATTTACCCGGTAGCATCAATATAGTCATCTAGACTATTTTATGACTAGATCATGAGCATCACCATTACTATCAGCTGCATCATCTTTCGTAACCATACTTCATCTGAGTAATATGATGCTGAATAAGTCACTCATAGAGTGATACCAGTGGAGTAAAAGCTCTGAACTGTTTTCCGTCTAAAAATCTCTGTTCATCATTCACCTGAATGATCATCATCTCCAATAAACTGTTGATAGTCTTCAAGGCAATTAGTGCAACAATAGAATGGTCTTGAGCACAACAAACCATTCAACTGGTAGCACCACGAGCACCTGTCATTATTATCCGATTGGATAATCCCCTATGACAACTGGTACAATATCAATTTATAGAACACACCTGTGTCTATTCCCGTAGTACACAACTACAATCCAGTGGTTAACTACCACATCAAGTAACACACAAGTACTTGATCA
>ML779818.1:213313-226002 GCA_009831015.1 Picea engelmannii
ATGTTGTCGTCATCATTCATCTTCATGTCACGGAGCTCATTCTTCAGACTCATAACTTGTCCAATGTTTCTAACTGAGAAGAGATTCGTTAGGGCATCGTACATCTTCTTCGATGAGTCAAGATGGGAGATGTAGGGTATCAATTGGTCTTTTATGGAATCCACTATGATACTCATGGCATTGATGTCAACGTCTTTGAACTTCTCCATAGTTGCAACGTTCTGCGATTCCTTCTCTTCTCCTTCTTTAAACTCCGACTTCATGATCTTTCCTTTCACAATATCCAGTACTTTATTCTTGGCAAGGATGAGGTCAATCCTTGTCTTCCACGCTCTGAAGTTAGAAGCTCCATCTACCTTGTTCTTAGACTTCATAGAGTTCATCATGGCTTGCTTGACTTGGTCAAACCCTAGATTTGACTAGAAAACTAAACTTCACGTCTTGGCCTTCTGAGAGTACCAGGAGATGCGTTGGGCTAGGGCGCACTAATCTATCTGGAGATTAGGTCAATCTCGTCACTTAAGGTGCCTCGACAAGAGGTTTAGGGTTTCTGCAACTGCTTTTGCTAGTAACCCTAGCTGCAGTGCTTTTGGAAGCTGCTCTTGCTAGTAACCCTAGCGACAGTTCCTTACAAGCTCAATGTCTAGCGGTTATGTTTCCTTCCAGCGTTTTAGGTTGACTGAAGGGGTGTGGGCCAATAACCTATTAGAATATAGAAGATGGTGTGCTCGTTTTACCATTGACAATACCCTCGTCACCCAACCATAGGCCAAAGCCTCCCTCCGAGCACCTTAACCTTGACCTGAGAATTCCTCCGGAAGCAAACCCTAGGCTAGATAACCAAACAAAGGACAACACATCTCTCCACAAGGATAGCGCAACACAAAAGACTGATCAGATAGTCCCAAACCCTAGCCAAGAGAAATCCAAGCCAATACTGAAACTAGTTGTTGTTGCACCTGCACCTGCAACCCTCCTCCAAACCTGCGCACCAACTGCAACTGCAGTGCGCACCAACTGGGAAAACTACAGTCCTAAGATGTGACAAATGAGAACTGGCGCCCTGTATTTATACTGGTTTTGCCAGATTTGTTGGGGCCGACTTCTCCTTCTAGATAGTGTCTGTTCAGTATATTATTATTATTTCTAACCGACTTCTTCTCTTGGAGGCTAATAGCCTAATATAAATTATCTTCTTAAGCCGACGAGGCTTCTAGGGTTATTAGCCAATTCATTAGGGTTTCTCTTGCTTCTCGGAGTCTTCTATTCTCGTCAGGTTCACACGTGGGGGTAAATACCTCCCGTAGCTACCATAATATTAACATGGAGGTGGTAGTAGCATTGGCTGCATCGGAAGATCAATCTCCTCCTCAATCTCTATATCCACTGGAAGTGGAACATCCTCTTCATCCTCCTCCACTGCCGCCTCCTCCCCCAAATCATCTACATGCTCCTCCTCCAACCACTCGGGTGCCTCCTCCATCTCAGGCTTCTCAATCTCCACCCTCCACTGACTAGTGGTGTGGCATCCAATGAAATGGCCTCTATGTCAGGTTCTTTGTCAAGTTTCTTCACCCACAACCTTAGATTGTAGTAGAGATATACCAAGTCATTAAGGCGCGGGTACCTAACTTGTATGAACATTGAGGGCCATAGTATTAGTTAGTGATAGTAAATTATAGTAAATTAAAATAAAAAATTAAAAAAAATATAAACAATTTAAATTTTGATTGTTGCATTTTTGAACATTTCTAACCTGTTACGCTTCTTGGAGTGTATCTATTCAAAGACACTCCAATTGCACTCACACCTTGAAGAACTACAAGTTTGACTAAGCACCCGAACGACAAGTTTCTACAGCTCTGGGAGCTTTCCACCATAGTATTTCCACCAAACATCTACAATGAATAAAATGAAAGGAAGACAACTAACTATATTTCCATCAAGTAATAAATGTCAAATATAATATATATAGAAAGGAATGAACAAAATTTGAAATTGAAGCTTACCTGACATCCTTGTGGTCCTATCTTGGACAACCATATCATAGCCCAAAATCCTGGATGCCATCCTATATATCTTATTCTGTTTAGAAATCTCTAAGTGCTCAGCTAGAGTCAACACCATCCTTTGAACACCTTGGAGAAAACCATCAATGACCTCACCATCAAAATTAAATCCACAAGCATAAGCTAATGCAGGGTTGATATAGAGCCCTACTGCATGAATGGGACGATGAAGAGTGTTATTCCATCGCTCATTAATCACACCCCATATCTGAGCTCTCTTGGTGAGTCCTTCCTCCTCCTTGTCATCATAGTACCGGTAGATAGCTTCCTTGGCCCTATCCATGGCCTCATACAAGTAGCCCATTGCATGCTTCTCACCATCAACCAATCGAAGAACCTTTACCAAAGGTTCACTAATGGTACATACCTCACCTACTCAACTCCAGAATCTCTGGTCATGTCCCACAAGTTGGGCTATGGCTTACCCATCTTGTTTGGTGCTATAGACACAAGCAACCCACTCATCAGAAAGAAACATTCTCTGTAACTCCAACATACTCTTGAGGAGTGATTGAAGAGAAATGACGCCGGTGGTGAAACGTGTGATCACGGGACGCATCAACTCTCTGTTCCCAGTGAACCGTCTCATGAGTGAAAGAAAAATGTGTGATTATATATATATATATATTTTCACACTCCGACTTAAATCAATGATTTGCTTGATCCAAGGAAGTTTGCCCATGTCCTCTAGCATCAAATCAATGCAATGGGCGACACAAGGACTCTGGTACAAGGATGGATACCTCTCCATAAACATCCTCCCAACAACAACATAATTAACAACATTGTCCGTGATGACTTGGACAACATACTGGGGGCCTATCTCTCGGATAAAGCCATCCAACAACTCACATAATAATTGTGCATCTATTGCATATGCACTTGCATCAACACTTTTGATAAACATTGTCCCCTTGGGACAATTAACCAAGAAGTTTAGAACTGACTTGCCCTTCCCATCAGTCCACCCATCTGACATCACGGAGCATCCGGTGGTCTTCCATGTTTCCCTTAGCTGAGCTAATCTTTGTGTGCAATCAACCTTTTCCCCTTGAAGGAGACGCCCTCTCAAATCATGATAGGAAGGGCCCCTATACCCCGGGCCAACAATAGCAATAACTTCAAACATGGAATGGTAGAAGGGGTTCTTGGCAAGATTAAAAGGTATCTCACTCCAAAAAAACATTTGGCCACAAGCTTGTCGGCCTCCTCATTTGTTTAAATCAATGATTGAATAGAAGGTTTCCCCCCAAGTGTTGACCTCGGCACAAAGAAAGGTGAGGTTGATGAGCGGACTGCAGAAGTTGAGGGCCCTATGGCTGAGGAGTGGGATTGTGGTCCCCCCCCAGAGGCACTTGTTCCAATGTTTCTCCCTGAAAGTTCATTTTTGCGAGCCTCCTTCGCATCCCTCTTATTAGCCATCTCAATGATTGATTGGTTTGCAATACACATAATTTACGGGTTAGTTTAAGTCACAGGGTTCACCGAACCTCTTGAGGTTCGAAATTCGACAAACCTCAAGGTTCGCCGAACCTAATGTCGAGCTGAATGAATTCGAATGCATGCCCGAATTTGAACCTTAGGATGAATTTGAAGGAGAATTTTATTCAGGTTTGGTATGAGGTTTGATTAGGGTTCAATATATATAGTCGAACCTCATTTGAACCTTATTGGAAAATTCGAACCCGAATTGAACCTAATCGTTGCCGAACCGAAACTCGAACCCGAACCATGTGACGTAGGCCACAAGCATCCACATCAAACCCACTCATTTTAGCAAATGTGGTATTTCAAGCGGCTAATTCCTCCATAATGTTTTTGCCGCAAAGATTGCATGTCAATATTTGTCTATTGGGAAGTTCTACTGGTTCACCATACACCTACATTGGATCCAATGGCTTTGGCATTTTGTTTAGGTGAAAATCTTAAACCCATGGCACAAAAAAAACGAAAATAAAAACATGATAATGCAAAGCTTAAATAATGAGAGCTAGATGAATGTGGAATGATTGAATCTTCCATTCAAAAGCAACAAGAAGAGGCACATTGCAAACCCTAGCCTAAGTTTAGAAAAACAAACAAATGAAAGAAAAACGTTTTATACATACCTGGAAATATTGATGGGTTGAATCCCCACTCCACGATCTCTCCGCTAATGGCAACAAGATCCTTGGCTTTCTCCTTCTTGGATAGATGCACAATTTTCTCTCACACCTCTCTAGCTCTCTCACACTCTTGCAATCAAACAATGAAGTAAAAAAACCCCACCCCGGCCTTAAAACCCATTTTCGGCTCACTTTTTCGTGATTTCCAACAATAGGGCGATATTTTGGGTCAACTCGCGATATATTCCAAAAGTATCGCAATATTTTCAAAGTATTGGAAATATCACGATATTTTAAATTTGATATATCAGATAATGTTTTAACTCGGCGATATATTCGATAAATTCGATATATTGCTGAGATTTACAACACTGCTCCAAACCCTTTGATGATTCCTCAGGCTCCAAAGGTGGAAAATGAAAGAAAGGGAAGAGCAAATGTGGTTACTGCAATCGCGATTATTATTTCTAGTCTGCAACCATGAAGAAACAAATTGATCAGATGGTGTAGATTCTTCAGAAGAACAACCTCGGGGATCACATTCCCAAAGCTTCCAAGAAGAAGCCGGGAGATCAAGCCAAACGAGGTAACTCTCATGCATTGATTGCCATTAACTCTTCTCCTGATGCATGGAACTTAGATTCAGGTGCATCCCACCATATGGAAGCAATAGAGAATGTTTTATCTTCTATTTCTACATGCATGGGTCCTCCCATCCTCATATGAGATGATACCCCAGTTGAGGTCATTGGCCAAGGGAGAGTAGAAATCCCGCACGAAAGTTTTGAGAACGTCTTGCATGTTCCAAAACTCTCCATGAATATACTCTCCATTTATTAGATAATGCTTTCTAGTATAGGAAAAAGGGTGGAGTTCACACCTGATTTCGTAACCATATATGGTATGCATGATAACTCCATGATTGTTGTTGGTGAGGTAAACCACCAATCTCGTTTGTATACTTTCAGTAAATTCATTGCTAAATCTGATTCTTCTTTACTACTGACACACACTGATGATATTAGTAGATTATGGCACGAGAGGTTTGGCCATCTAAACTTCAAATACATGCAACAACTATGCAAACATGATATGGTGACTGACATGCCCAACATACACTTTTCAAAAGGAGTTTGTCAAGGATGCGTTCTTGGCAAACATCCTCAAGAGAATTTTGAGAAAGGGAAGGCGTGGAAAGCCTCCTCTCCTTTGGAGTTCATCCACAGTGATCTGATAAGACCCTTTCCTCATCTGTCCATCAACAAAGTAATGTGCGTGCTTACATTTATTGATGATTTCTCACGATACACTTGGGAGTATTTTCTCAGGTAGAAGTCCGAAGTTTTAGAGCATCTCAAAGACTTCAAATCACATACATAGACTCATTCTAGGAGAAAGATCAAAATCCTCTGCACAAACAATGGGGGGGAATATGTGAACCGAGATGTCTAGCATCTTTGTTTAGAGGTAGGTATACAATTGTAGCACACAGTACCTTACACTTCGCAGCAAAACGAAGTAGTTGAGCGGAAGAACAGATCCCTCAAGGAGATGGCCACTTGCATGTTGCATGCAAGATCTCTACTGCCCAAGCTTTTTGGGCCGAGGCACTTAATTGGGATAACCACATTCAAAACAAATCTCCTCGCAGATCTGTCAAGGATCAGACCCCCTTTGAGGATGGAGCAGTAGCGGACCGGAAGTCACCCACTTCCA
Source organism: Picea engelmannii (assembly GCA_009831015.1). NCBI lineage: Eukaryota > Viridiplantae > Streptophyta > Pinopsida > Pinales > Pinaceae > Picea > Picea engelmannii. The sequence continues at coordinate 219,204 of ML779818.1, forward strand.
AATATTTGGATCATGCGCATGGGGCTGTGTACCCTCTGAAACTAGGAAAACATTAGATCTGCAGAGTACCGCTTGCATATTTGTGGGATATCCAGATGGTGTGAAGGGTTATAGGTTACTTTATCCCTCTACTGACGAGCTCATCATTGAGCGCAGTTTCCAGTTTGAGGAAACTCCCTTGCATGCATCTTCAGAGCCACATGCAGATACCTTTGTGCCACTGCGTGCACCAGACATCAGTGATGATGATTCCACTCACTCAGATCATGGTTCAGATCTAAGCTCTGAATTTGATTCGAAAGATGATGAGCATGTCGATGCTCAACATGTAGGATTCTGAGCCACCACAAATGCCCAAGTGGGCACATACCACCCTACAAGCAACAAGAGACCTTGTGGGGGATCTAGCAAATTAGAGAAGGACGAAGTCTCAGTTTGCGGATCCTCCTCATGCACTCACAACTACTGAACCAGTGATGCCCATGCATTGCTATATGGTTCTAGTTTTAGATCTGCAGACCTATGCAGGGGCTATAGGGAATCCCTTATGGGAAGCCACCATGCAGGAGGAGTATAACTCTCTCCTCGAGAACCAAACTTGGGACTTGGTACCGCTTCCTTCAGACAAGAAGCTTGTCAGATGCAGATGGGTCTAATGGACCAAGAAGGCAACAAACAAATAGGTGAGCAGGTATAAGGAAAGATTGATTGCCAAAGGATTTTAGTAGACTCATGGGATAGACTATGATGAGACCTTTGCTCCCGTAGCAAAGATGGACTCCATCCGATTAGCTCTTGCCATTGTAGTAGCTAGGGGGTGGGAAGTTCACCAGATGGACGTGAAGAATGCTTTTCTTTACAGCGATCTCTTAGAGGAGATTTACATAGAGTAGCTGCAGGGGTTCATTCAGAGTTCATCCTTAGTATGTTGAACGAAGAAGTCCCTCTATGGCCTCAAGAAAGCACCGAGAGCATGGTATGCAAAGATTGATGCCTACTTGCTCTCTTAGCACTTTGTTAGATGCAAATCAGAGCCGAACGTCGACATGTTGAGGACCTCAGACTCCTTATTGATCTTAGTTCTCTATGTTGATGACCTTCTGATCACAGGAAGTTCGGCCTCAACAATTGCTGTGGTCAAAGACATTCTGTATGATAGGTTCTCTATACAAACTTGGGTCCACTGCACTATTTCCTTGGTCTTGAGATCAATCAGGATGCTTCAGACATCAAGCTATCTCAGACTAAGTATGCCAGGGATCCCTTGGTTAGATTCCACATGATCGACTGCAAGCCGACAACCACACCGTTTCTGTCTAGGGTACATCTTGAGGATGGCGAGGATACACCAATGATGGAAAGAACCTTGTATCGATAGTTTGTGGGGAGCCTTTTATATCTCACCCAAACTCGACCGGATCTCTCATATGCAGTAGGGGTAGTTTCCAGATACATGTAGGAGTCGCATGAGCTACACTTGAAGGCTGCAAAGCGCATCCTTAGATATGTTCAGGGCACCAGAGGTTATGGGATCCACTATGCATCAGGTTGTGCATTGGATCTCATGGGCTTCACCAATTCTGATTGGGCTGGCGATAACACAGATTGCAAGTCCACTTATGAGTACGTGCTTAGTTTGGGTTCCCCTCCCATCTGTTGGTTGAGCAAAAAGCAGCCAGTTATTGCTCTGTCGTCAGTAGAGGCTGAGTACAGAGGAGTGGTCAACGTCACTATTCAGGCACTTTGGCTATAGAACTTCCTCACCGAGCTTGGCATCCAGTTTCATCGTTCGACTATCATCTGGTGTGACAGTCAGAGTACTCTCAAGATTTGCAAAGACCCAGTGCAGTGATAGCGGACCAAACACATTGAGATCAATATGCATTACATCAAAGAGCGGGTACATGACAAGATCATCGATTTGTGGTACTATCCATCCGCCGAATAGGATGCATACATCTTCAGCAAGATATTTACTTAGCAGAAGTTCCACCTTCTGCGCAATTGTCTAGGAGTGAAGGACACAATTGCTTAGCAATTGCCCTTCTTCTTTCTTCTTTTTGATGCATTGTACTTTGAGGGAGGGTTTTTTTCCCATGAGGTTTTCCCTATTTCCTCTATTTTCAGTGTTTCATTCCTAGATGCATTATACAATGGGTACCTAACATGGCCTTGGTTGTCGGGACCCATTCATCATTTACACCCTAGTAGTGTTCAGGGGGGGTGTTGGAGATATTACACACTCCCTTAATATTTCTTTTCCTAGGTTGACTAGTCTAAGTTGAGGGTGCCCCTGGTTAGACATATTCTCCCCTAGATGAGGGCGCCACATCCTCCTTAGTCTTGAGTTAGTTACACCTCAGTTAGACTAGTGGAGTGGAGTCTTGCATGGAAACCTCAATATTATCACCAAATGCTGCATGCATACCTCGGTATCGTCACCATGAGTGCGCACTTACCTTGGAATCATCACCAAGAAGGCGCCACACATATGCATGCATGATTCTCTCCTCACTCCACAAGTGATTAGTCAGTTAACTGATGACTGCATGGCCATTTAGCTAGGACTAGGTGGCAATTCACTCCAGAGTCTATCCGTGAATGTCTAGATTTCTCTAGATCACTACTATGGCGAGTTAGTTTGCTCATGTAGAGTATATCATGTGTATTTTACCATTCTCTCATACAATTAACACAATTCTTTCATTCTACTCTCTTCTCTTCTCTCGCAAGCTGTGTGTGTTCATTTTCCACTCGCTAGGTTCATTGTGAAAACTTCACATGGTACTCGATGCTGATTGTGGCGTTGCTTGTACTTGGCATTGGATTTTTGCAAAATATCATGAAGTTGTTGGATGTGTTGGATCCGCAAAACAGATTTGGTTGCTCGATCAACCTCGGTCTGAGCATGGGAGGACTCTTCTTGTGCAGTTGCAATGGGTAGAGCTATGTCAATGGGGGCCAATGGATGGAACCCCAAGCACACCTGAAAAGGGTTGTGGCCAAAAGTGCTATGGAGGGCTCTGTTGTAGCTATGTTGAACATAAGAAAGGCTCTCGTTTCGTGTGCGTGGATGTTTGGAATTGTACATCCTCAGGCTATAGACAATCATCCTATTGACTACCTTTGTTTGTACATCAGTCTATGGGTGGAAGGCAATCAATTTGATCAACTTGGTGTCCATCATCGACCATAGGTTGGACCAAAAAGTACTCAGGAATCTACTATCTCAATATGAAATAATGGTTTGTGGGAGCCCATAATGAACCCAAACACGTTAAAAGAAGAGCTTAGCGGTGGCCTCGGTTGTGATGCTCTTCTTGCAGGGTGCCAAAACTGCCATCTTAGAGAATCGATCAATAACTACGAAGACATAGTCCTTCCCATGCTTGGTTGAAGGTAGACAGGACATGTAATCCATGGAGATGGATTCCCAAGGCCTATCTGGAGTAGGCAGAGAGGTGTATAGCCCCTGTTTCTTGATGGTGGGTTTGGCAATGGTGTAGGTAGTGCATGATTTGATGTACTTGTGGACATCTTGTCAAAGCTCCGACTGATAAAAATGCTTTTGCAGTACTGCCACTGTTTTGTCCACACCAAAGTGTCCTGCCATCCAACTATAATGAGCTTCCCAAATCATCTTTGCACACGCTTGCTTGAAGGAACATAGAGATGGCTCAAATGGCATAACAATCCATCCTGGAGATGAAAGTCTGGAATTGGTTTGCCTGCGCTCAATGTATGATAGGTAGTAGCAAAGTTAGAGTCATTATTGTATAATTGTGGCCACCCAGAGGTTTCATGCCCATGGGAGTTCAGAACTGTGGTTAGCGCTACAACCGTGGGTCAATTGAGGTAATCTGCGACATGGTCAGTGCTTCCCTTCTTGTATTTGATGCTCAAGTGGAATTGTTGCAGGTATGTGGACCACTTTTGATGGCGGTCATTTTGTAACTTTCCCTGTGTCTGCATGAATTGCAAGGGCTCATGATTAATGTGGATGATTGTTTCCTTCCCCAGAATGTAATGCTTCCACTGTCAACATGCTTGCACAATGGAGTACATCTCTTTGTCGTAGGTGGGGTATCTGTGAACAACATCAGTTAGTGTTTCACTGTGATAGGCCACCAGATGCCCATGTTGAGTGAGGACTGCACCAATAGCATAATCTGAAGCATTTGTCTCAATCTCAAATGGTTGTTGCAGGTCTGGCAGAATAAGGACTGGTGATGAATAGAGCCAGAATTTCAAATCCTCAAATGCTTTTTGCTTTGACGCAGCCCAAACAACTTGGCCTTTGCTCCACCCTTGTTCACATGACTTAGGGCCCAAGCGATATGAGAGAACCCCAACACAAACCTGCAGTAGAAGTTGGCGAGTGTAACACCCTATTTCCCTCAGTTTGTAAAAATAACTGGACTGGCTAGAACTGTGGCAAACTCATGAATGTGAATATGTGATGTGAATGGACCTTATGGAAAAGGTCAATGAATGTGAATAACATTATGAAATTTTATTGTAGGACTGCTGAGAGGGGATGTGCAGAAAAAGAGACCATGATGGCGATGGAAGGCACCTGGAAAGGTGGCGTTAACTTCCACCGAGAATTAATACCATATTTGGACTTCACTGGCCCGGAGAACCAAAAGCGGCTCGCTGGCCCCGAATTAAATGTCTCGCAGGCTGGCAGGTTGATGGCTCCTCAGGAATTAATGAGGGATGGGGAGGTGAACCGCCCATCCGTAGAGCCATCATAACTGACCAGTGCGAGGGAAATCGCGCCACACGCAACCTCGCAAGAGGATAAGGCGTGGGGGAGAAGCGATTGGGGGCAGACACGAGGGGAGGAAGAGAACTTTGGCAATATGCAAAGTGAGTGATAGCAGAGAGGGAGGAGAGTAACCTTCGCTCCTGGTCACTGGCAGACAGAGACGCAGTCTCACAACATCGTGGTCTCAGCTCGGGGGTGGCTAGTGGTAAATCCGCTAGGAGTCGCTGAGCCTACGGTTGGGTGGAAACGAGCACCCCTCTCAGCAGTTGCATAACCTCTGGTGTTACTTTATGATAAGTGTTTTGCCTTTGGCATCTTGAAATATATGTATTCTTATAATTATGCTCATAAGCTGTGAAACTGTGCATGAGTTCATTATAAGAAGGTCTGTATGGTATTTTGATCAGTACTAGTAGTTGTATATTTGTATGGAAAGACTACGTATGGCTTATGTCCTCATGAATCGTTATTTATATGCCTACTGATCTAATTCAGACTTCACGTCTAGTTCTCGGGAGGACGATATCCTTATCTGCCTCAGATAGTACCCTGAGTGAATCTCCCCATAGAGATACCCTCCTTGAAAAGCCCATCAAGAACCGGGAAAAAAAATGCGAAGGCGTAAGGCCTTAATAACCCTGTAGGAGGAGGAACGATCCTCTTGAAAACCCAAGATGGCAGCATAAGGATGATAAGTATCGAATCGACGGACGAGGTTCTGTCGGGAGATCTGTGGTCACTCACGACCATCAAATCGGAAGAAGAAGCTGGAAGGTTAAGTACCTTAACCATGAATAGGTGTTGATCGACGGATGAGATTTCGTCGGGAAATCTACGGTCACACACGACCGTTAGATTGGTAGGAGAAGGTAGGGTGTTAAACGCCTTACCACTTGGGTTCTCTGTGTCTTTGTGGGTAGCGAAGAAATCGGGACCGTAGATCCCCAAGGTCCATGGGAGTATCTGGACCGTTGATTTTTCTACGTCCAGGGAGTCGTGGAAGAACGCATAGATAGGAACCAATCTGAGCCGTCCGAATGATGGAGGCCACGTGTCGTGAGATCTCCCATTTCGGGGAATCGGGAATCGCGAACTCGGAAGTCCTGATGACGAGAGTTTGGGATTTTCCATGGTGAAAACCCCAGGATAGATCTGAGCCGTCCGATTGACGGAGGCCACGTGTCGTGAGATCTCTCATTTCGGGGAATTGAGAATCGCGAACTCGGAAGTCCTGATGACGAGAGTTCGGGATTTTCCATGGTGAAAACTCCAGGATAGATCTGAGCCGTCCGATTGACGGAGGTCACGTGTCGTGAGATCTCCCATTTCGGGGAATCGGGAATCGCGAACTCGGAAGTCCTGATGATGAGAGTTCGGGATTTTCCATGGTGAAAACCCTGGAATAGATCTGAGCCGTTCAAATGACGGAGGCCACGTGTCGTAAGATTACCCATTTCGGGGAATCGAGAATTGCGAACTCGGAAGTCCTGATGACGAGAGTTCGGGATTTTCCATGGTGAAAACCCCGGGATAGATCTGAGCCGTCCAATTGACGGAGGCCATGTGTCGTGAGATCTCCCATTTCGGGGAATAGGGAATGGCGAGATCGGGAGTCCTGGTGACAAGGGATCAGGACTTTCCATGGTGGAAACCCCGTAGCAGTCGTGGACCGTCCGATTTAAGGAGGCGACGTGTCGAGAGATTACCCGTTTTGGGAAATCGGGGATTCGGGAGTTCCGTTGACAAAAACTCGGGATCTTGCCTTGATAAATCCCGACCCATAATGTCGAGACGTTAGCATGTGGCTAAGTCCCGATGAACGGATGAGATTCCTTCGGGGAATCTCAGGGTCTGTAACGACCGTCCGATGTGAGGAAGGGATGCCGGCTTTAAGCTGGGGCGTGAATGCGCATTAAGATCAGTAACGAGCAGATCTAGATGGCCAGAGTCCACCCGCCTAGATCTACGGCTGAGGTTTCATTCCGGAGCCCCCTTGTTGTTCTGCCTTTAGCGGTGGGGGGGGGGGGG
>ML779818.1:230274-244572 GCA_009831015.1 Picea engelmannii
GATTGAAGAAAGACATAGCCAAATATTTGGCCCAATGCATAGAGTGCCAACAGGTTAAAGCAGAACATCGACACCTAGCAGGACTATTACACCCTTTACCCATCCCATAATGGAAATGGGAAACCATCTCCATGGATTTTATCATTGGATTGCCAACTTCAACCAAGCAGAATGACGCCATTATGGTAGTAGTGGATAAACTGAGCAAGTCTGCTCATTTCATCCCTGTCAAATCAACCTGCAAGGCGATAGATATCGCCCAGATATTCATGAAAGAGGTATTCAGACTGCACGGTATGTCGAAAGAGATAGTGTCTGACAGAGACACAAAATTTACTTGCAATTTTTGGAAATCACTGATGGCTGGTTTGGAGACCAAATTGTTGTTCAGCACCGCCTATCACCCTCAAACCGACGGACAGATAGAAAGAGTGAATCAAATATTAGAGGATATGTTAAGGATGCATGTAATGCATCAACTCAAGAAATGGGAAGACTACCTGCCATTGGTAGAATTCGCCTACAACAACGGCTACCAAGCATCCTTAAAGATGAGTCCCTTTGAGGTCCTCTATGGTAGGCCGTGTAATACTCCAGTCAGCTGGAGTAATCTTGTAAATAGGATTTCTTTTGGACCAGACATGTTGAAAGAAATGGAACAACAAGTGACCCAGATAAAACAAAATCTGAAGGTCGCTCAGAACCGACAGAAAAGTTATGCTGATCAAAAGAGAACTCCAAGAGAGTTCAAAATGGGAGACCATGTACATCTCAGAATTAAGCCCAGAAGGAGTTCCTTGAAAATGGGAGCTTGTGCCAAGTTGGCACCCCGGTATTGTGGACCCTTTGAGGTTCTAGAAAGAGTGGGACCTGTGGCCTATCGGCTAGCACTTCCCCCCACAGTAAAAGCACATAATGTTTTCCATGTTTCATTATTGAAGAAATATGTACATGATGCTAATCATATAATTGACTGGTCTGTGATCCAAGTGGAACCGGAGGGAGAATTTCTACCAGAACCCCAATATGCATATTGAACAGAAAGGAAACCCCGCTCCGGAACCGAACCATTGCACAGGTAAAGGTGCAGTGGAGACATTTTGGCCCAGATGACGCTACATGGGAAATGGAGGATGCCATGAGACAGGCATACCCGATTTTGTTTACTTCTGTACATACAATTCATGTTAAAAAGATAAGAACATAGAGGACGATGTTCCTTTAAGGGGGAGGGAATTGTAACACCCTGTTTCCCCCAGTTTGTAAAAATAACTGGACTGGCCAGAACTGTGGCAAACTCATGAATGTGAATATGTGATGTGTATGGACCTTATGGAAAAGGTCAATGAATGTGAATAACATTATGAAATTTTATTGTAGGACTGCTGAGAGGGGATGTGCAGAAAAAGAGACCACGATGGCGGTGGAAGGCACCTGGAAAGGTGGCGTTAACTTCCACCGAGAATTAATACCGTATTTGGACTTCACTGGCCTGGAGAACCAAAAGCGGCTCGTTGGCCCCGAATTAAATGTCTCGCAGGCTGGCAGGTTGATGGCTCCTCAGGAATTAATGAGGGATGGGGAGGTGAACCGCCCATCCGTAGAGCCATCATGATTGACCAGTGCGAGGGAAATTACACCACACGCAACCTCGCAAGAGGATAAGGCGTGGGGGAGAAGCGATTGGGGGTAGACGCGAGGGGAGGAAGAGAACTCTGGCAATATGCAGAGTGAGTGATAGCAGAGAGGGAGGAGAGTAACCTTCGCTCCTGGTCACTGGCAGACAGAGACGCAGTCTCACAGCATCGTGGTCTCAGCTCGGGGGTGGCTAGTGGTAAATCCGCTGGGAGTCGCTGAGCCTACGGTTGGGTGGAAACGAGCACCCCTCTCAGCAGTTGCATAACCTCTGGTGTTACTTTATGATAAGTGTTTTGCCTTTGGCATCTTGAAATATATGTATTCTTATAATTATGCTCATAAGCTATGAAACTGTGCATGATTTTATTATAAGAAGGTCTGTATGGTATTTTGATCAGTACTAGTAGTTGTATATTTGTATGGAAAGACTACGTATGGCTTATGTCCTCATGAATCGTTATTTATATGCGTACTGATCTAATTCAGACTTCACGTCTGGTTTTCGGGAGGACGATACCCTTATCTGCCTCAGATAGTACCCTGAGTGAACCTCCCCATAGAGATACCCTCCTTGAAAAGCCCATCAAGAACTGGGAAAGAAAATGCGAAGGCGTAAGGCCTTAATAACCCTGCAGGAGGAGGAACGATCCTCTTGAAAACCCGAGATGGCAGCATAAGGATGATAAGTATCGAATCGACGGACGAGGTTCCGTCGGGAGATCTGTGGTCACTCACGACCATCAAATCAGAAGAAGCTGGAAGGTTAAGTACCTTAACCATGAATAGGTGTTGATCGACGGACGAGATTTCGTCAAGAAATCTGCGGTCACACACGACCGTTAGATTGGTAGGAGAAGGTAGGGTGTTAAACGCCTTACCACTTGGGTTCTCTGTGTCTTCGTGGGTAGCGAAGAAATCGGGACCGTAGATCCCCAAGGTCCATGGGAGTATCTGGACCGTCGATTTTTCTACGTCCAGGGAGTCGTGGAAGAACGCACAGATAGGAACCAATCTGAGCTGTCCGAATGACGGAGGCCACGTGTCGTGAGATCTCCCATTTCGGGGAATCGGGAATTGCGAACTCGGAAGTCTCGATGACGAGAGTTTGGGATTTTCCATGGTGAAAACCTCGGGATAGATTTGAGCCGTCCGATTGACGGAGGCCACGTGTCGTGAGATCTCCCATTTCGAGGAATCGGGAATCGCGAACTCGGAAGTCCTGATGACGAGAGTTCGGGATTTTCCATGGTGAAAACCCCGGGATAGATCTAAGTTGTCCGATTGACGGAGGCCACGTGTCGTGAGATCTCCCATTTCGGGGAATCGGGAATCGCGAACTCGGAGGTCCCGATGACGAGAGTTCGGAATTTTCCATGGTGAAAACCCCGGAATAGATCTGAGCCGTTCGAATGACGGAGGCCACGTGTCGTAAGATTACCCATTTCGGGGAATCGCGAACTCGGAAGTCCTGATGACGAGAGTTCGGGATTTTCCATGGTGAAAACCCCGGGATAGATCTGAGCCGTCCGATTGATGGAGGCCACGTGTCGTGAGATCTCCCATTTCGGGAAATCGGGAATCGCGAGATCGGGAGTCCTGGTGACAAGGGATCGGGACTTTCCATGGTGGAAACCCGGGAGCAGTCGTGGACTGTCCGATTTAAGAAGGCGACGTGTCGAGAGATTACCTGTTTCGGGAAATCGGGGATCGGGGATTCGAGAGTTTCGTTGACAAAAACTCGGGCTCTTGCCTTGATAAATCCCGACCCATAATGTCGAGACGTTAGCATGTGGCTAAGTCCCGATGAACGGACGAGATTCCTTCGGGGAATCTTAGGGTCTGTAACAACCGTTCGATGTGAGGAAGGGATGTCGGCTTTAAGCTGGGGCGTGAATGCGCATTAAGATCAGTAACGAGCAGATCTAGATGGCCAGAGTCCACCCGCCTAGATCTACGGCTGAGGTTTCATTCCAGAGCCCCCTTGTTGTTCTGCCTTTAGCGGTGGGGGGGGGCGGGGTCCAGAATCGGACGTGCAACTCTCGAACGGTTGAGATTAATTCACCTTGATCAACAGTGCTTAGGTGAATTCCGGACCCCCTTGCCATTCTGCCTTTAATGAGGGGGGGGGGGTCGGAATAGTGTGGCGTGTGAAATGGGCCGCCCTCCTGTCCTGTTGACTACCGTGTCGCATTTCCCCTCTGCCACCTGTACTCCACTTAACCGTGCGATGGGGCCTGCTCCTATTGGCCATTTGCTAACCCTGTAGGGATTTGTCCCTATTGGCCGGTCGCTAGCCTTGTCGGGGTTCGGCGGTTGCAGAGTCGAACGATTCAACACCCTTGTAGCACCGAGGCACGAAATGAAAAGAGACACCGTGATTATTTGAACTATGACCATGACCCGCGACCACATGGGAACGGGGAGAGAAAAAGAGCTAGCTTGCGCTGGGCCTCCGTGGGTAATTCGGGGGCTCTGATTCAGCAGAAGACCAGAAAAATTCGATTGAGGTAGTGGGTATGTGACAGCGAGGCCCAAGAAGTTGTAGAGCTCGGTTTATGTCTTCAGGGCCAGTCAATCGTAGATGACTTGGATCTTGGATGGATCCACATGCATACCTTGCTCATCCTTGATGTATCCCAAATATTGGATTTTTTGCATGTTCAAGGAACACTGCTTCAAATTGGTATATAACTTGTGTTGTCACAGGGTTCCCAAGACCCGCTGAATGTGCTTCAAATGTTCCTCCCAGGTTTTGCTAAAGATGAGGATGTCATCCAGATATATGACCACAAAGGAGTTTGTGAATGGTCGCAATATATCATCCATCATCTGCATGGATGTGGCTGGAGCATTAGTCAAACTGAAAGGCATGACTAGCCACTTGAAGAGACCTTTAGATTTGAAGGTTGTCTTCCATACATCAGTTTGCTCAATCGACACCTAGTGGTAGCTTGACTTCAGAACAATCTTACTGAAAATTTGGCTCTCTTGAGCAAATCAAGAAGATCATCAATCCGAGGGATTGGGTACTGGTTCTTGACTGTGATCTTTTTTAGGGCTCTGTAATCAATACAAAGTCGCCATGTCTCGTCCTTCTTCTATACCAGAACAATTGGGCTCCCCCAAGGTGAGGAGCTTGGTCTGATGTGGCCCTTCACAATTAGTTTTTGGATTTGACATTCGATTTTTTCATTCTCCATAATAGAATGCCTGTATACAAGGCCGTTAGGCAAATGAGCACCAGGTGTCAAATCAATTGAGTGCTTTACTTGACAGTGCAAAGGCCACCCCAGTAGGTGAGGCAAAGATGCCTTTGTGCTCGTCTACTATCTTGCTGTGTAGAGAGACCTCGTGCAGAGGTTTTGGCGTTGCATTGACCTTCCGTTCACCTTCTGACCAAACCATAAAGAGGACAAATCTCCCGGTCTGAGAGACCACCTTTTTGCACTACTTTGCAGAAATCAAAGCGACCACAATAGTTGGGATTGCCTTCAATACCCTATAGAGTTGACCTCCCAAAGTAATAATGACACTACAGGGCCTAGAATCATAAATAACTTGACGCTTCCACATATATGATCGTTCTAAAAGAACATCACAAACTTCAAGGGGGGCAACATCACACAATACCTCGTCTTTGAAGGGTTTGATGCCGTAGTGCAAGTGACATTGCTAGCTGATGTGGATGTCTCATACCTGGTTGAGCCAATTAATGGTGTATGGCTAAGGATGCAACGCCATTGTTAGGTTCAACTTCTTGACGACCTTTGTTGAGATCATGGGATGGTTGCCTCAAATATGCACTATGGGCAAATTGTATTACAAAGAAATGTGCTACTGGTAAAAGTCTATTTGAGCTAGTTTATGGTTTGGATGTAGTCTTGCTAGTGAATTTGAGGTTGCCAGTCTGTAGACCCTTGGAAAAGTTCGCTACCATCAACAAACATTGTAGGCTCACATTGATCGGCTAGTACAACTTGACAAGTATAGGCGTATAGCTTACACACGCTTTACTGATTATTAGGGTCAAATGAAGAAAGTATTTGATTGGAAAGCTAAAGGAAAATATTTGCAGGTAGGAGACTTGGTTTTGTTATAGGACAAAAGGAATGAGAAAACAAAGGATCATGGTAAGTTTGACAGTCTTTGGGGCCATATCTTATTGATGCAATTGTCGGGCCCGGTATGTTCTATCTCATGAATTTGGATGGAGTGAAAAAAGAGTGTCTAGTCAATGGGAAACACTTGAAGTTGTACTTTCCATGAGGAAAGTTTCTCTAAAAAAAAAGAAAAAGAGAAACAAAGAGAAGTGAAATTTTGGTTTTTGGCGGGTAGTCATCCTCTAAATTTGCTATTAAGTGGCATATTTTTGCATTGCCATTTTTAGGTTTTAGTATTGTTGTTTTTTATGTTTTAGGACAAGAAGTAAGATGCTTTAGTTTGTAGATTTCCCTTCTTTTCAGCAGATTTCATGTCCTAGTTTGCAGTGTTAGTCATTTGTTTTGTTTTATGTTAAGCCCTAGACTGTAATGTCCCCGGCCATCAACCCCACGGTCGGGCAAATGCTACTACACAGAACATTCTCATACTTATTTATAAAACATGCTTATTAAATCTAATTAACAGATTTAACCAAACAACACAGAGTAAGCACATGATTACTGCTAATATACATCACCAAGGACATTAACAATAACTCATATGCGCAACAGAATACATGAAAACATATAAGCATCACAGACATGCAAAACATAATATTAAGCATAAATGATACTTATCTTTGAAATTGTGGTAATTCCACCAACTGCGTGCAGACCTTCCATGAACTTCCCAGCCTTAGACCGCGCTGCTCATCACTCTCAGCAGTCGGTCACCCCCGAGCTGTGATTAAGCTCCACCGGGCAAGGGATTCCTAGGCTAGGCAAGGTCAACGGGAAGACACACAGTTAAAGAGGAAGGATTCTCTCCCAGGAGTCACTTACGCCCACTTCTCACAGACCCTCATTCCCCACATGCCTGTCCCACCCTAGGAGTATACACCTTCACTGTCACCCGGACAGTCCTTCATCTGCTTAACCTCCCTTGCCTTGGGCTTCAGCAATAGACCGAACCGGAAGTCTCCGAGCTCTGTGGCAGCTACAGGACCCCTTCCAGGAGTTCTCACTTCCTCCGCGCACTCTCTCACCTAGAGAGTCGTTCACAGGCTTGGCAACCTGCCTCTTCAACCGCAACCACCTCCCTCACCTAGAGAGAGTGTTACGCACAGGCCAGACAACATGTTTCCTTCAACACGGTTTCCAACACAGTCGGGCAACCACGAGGCTCAACACAAACATACACTGGCCAGCAAGCCACACGTAGTCAAGCACTGCGCGGCCACAACAGTCAACTGGGAACACAGACACAGGCTTCCCAAAACTGATGACAGACAAACCCTACAACATAACAAGGCTAAACAATTACGGAACATTCGGTTTTCCCAACCAACAATACAAGACAGACTCACGGCTCTTGTTTCAGGGATGCATGACAAGCAATCCACGCAGAGGTCGAACACAGACTCAACGGTTCAGACAGAGGGTGCATCGTCTCCTCAAGAAAACATCACAAGCTTTGGGTTTCAGAGTTGCGTGAGAGTATGCATGCAGAGATCAAACGGGATTCACGGTTTCAGACAGTCGACGACATAATGGAGAAGGAACCCCAAACTCAGCTGACGCTTCAACTTTTAACTGCATGCGCCCAGGTCGACACTTGTCTTCCTGGAGCTGCATGCGTTCCCTTTTGCACACGTTGGAGTTGCATGCGTTGCCCCTCCCAGGACTTAGGATAAAAAAAACATACCTTTCACACCACTTTTGAATAATAATAAATTATTATCTCCAAGACTTAAGCCCTCAAGCTTATCCCCTCTTCCAACCTTTCAGCCCCCTCTCCCTTACCCAGACTTTGTGGAAGCTTAGTCCCCCAACACTCATTCATCGTGGTCGGTTCGCACGCAGAGATGTTTTTTTTCATATTAATAATGTGCATCATTACATATACAAAATCAGGCTCCTGGCCTTTAACACTTAGGCTCTCCGGCCTATAAACACATAAGCCCACCAACTTATATAAACTTGGCTCACCAGCCTATACAACATAATTACAATTCATAATGCAATTGGGGCACGTCCTTGGGGTATTACAATCCCCTCCCCTTATTTTTGCACTGTCCTCAGTGCAACTTTCACACAACATCAACAAGATTTCCAAAATCTTAAAAAAGATGCGGGTATTCTGTCCGCATAGCATCTTCATGCTCCCATCTCGCGTCCTCAGGACCGTACCAAGTCCACTAGACCTTTACAAGCCCTATGGCTCGATTCCGGAGCTGTTTGCTTTTCCGGTCCAATATGCGCACAGGATGCACTTGTAGGACACCTTCTTGTTCCACGTGGATCACATTCCAACGAATCACATGATTAGGATCAGGTATATATTTCTTAAGTAATGAAACATGAAACACATTATGTATAGTCATGGATGTAGGTAATGCAAGCATATATGCAACTAGTCCAATCCTTTCTAGGATTTCAAAACACTCACAAAATCTGGCTGCCAACTTGGAACAGTTTCCCAACTTCAGGGAACTTCTATTTGCTTTTACTTTCAGAAAAACATGATCACCCACTTTGAACTCTCTGTGGGTTCTGTTTTTATCGGCATAACTTTTCTGCCTGTCTTGGGCAACTTTCAAATTCTGCTTAATTTTTAACATCTGTTCTTCCATTTCCTTGAGCAACTCTGGCCCAACTACTGCTCTGTCAGCTGGATTATCCCAACTTACTGGAGTATTGCACTTTCTGCCATAAAGTGCTTCAAATGGGCTCATCTTCAATGATGCTCGATACCCATTGTTGTAGGCGAATTCTACCAAGTGCAGGTAGTCTTCCCATTTTAATGGTTTGTCCATCACATACATCCTCAGTATGTCTTCTATCACTTGATTCACCCACTCTGTCTACCCATCCGACTCAGGATGATAGGCTGTACTGAAATTCAGATTCGTTCCGAATCCATTGAATAACCCTTTCCAGAAATTTGAGGTAAATTTCGGGTCTCTGTCAGACACAATTGTCTTGGGAATTTCGTGCAATTGTGCCAGTTCCTTTATAAAATATCAACAACATCCGTTGCCTTGTGAGTGGTCTTTAACGGAATGAAATGGGCAGCTTTCGTAAGCTTGTCCACCACCACCATAATGGAATCATGCTGCTTGCCTGTTCTGGGCAATCCCGTGATGAAGTCCATTGTCACTACCTCCCACTTCCATTCAAGAATGGGTAAAGGCTGCAGCAACCCTGCTGGGTGCCTGTGCTCAGCTTTAACCTTCTAGCATTCCATACATTTGGCGATGTATTCAACGATCTCTTTCTTCATACCTGACCAAAAGTAATGGCTCTTAACTGCTGCCACAGTCTTCTGATATCTAGGGTGCCTAGCATAAGGCACGTTATGCATTTCTCTCAGAATCGTGAGTTCCAAACCCTAGACATTGGGTATATAAACTTTGTTCTTGTATAGAAGTATTCCATCAGTCTCTAACTTATAATTTTCCACTTTCTGTGGCGTTTCACCTTGTTGTAGTTTTGTTACCAACTCCATGTACTGCAAGTCGGCGCTTGCAGCTTCCAAAGCTCTGCTCTTTATATCGGTCTGATACATGCTAATGGTTGTAGCATGTAATTCGTGTACTCTCCTTCTGAGTGCATCAACCCTTTTATTCTCCTTCCCTTTGATATGCTTGATATCAAAGTCGTATTCACAGAGAAATTCTAGCCACCTACTCTGTCTAGCGTTCAAGGTTGGTTGATCGAATAAATACTTTAGACCATTATGGTATGTTCTCAATTCAAACCTCCTTCCCATGAGGTAATGTCTCCATTTCCTCAGAGCGTGAATGATGGCCGCTAACTCCAAATCATGAGTTCCGTAATTCCTTTCATGCTCTTTCAACTTTCTGGATTCATAACAAATTTCAAATCCATTTTGACTAAGGGGACTCCTCCCAGTCCTTCTTTACATGCTTCAGTGCACACCACGAAATCTTCGTTTGGGTCTGCAATCCTCAGGATTGGAGCACTAGTTAACAATTGTTTCAATTGTTGAAATCTTTTCTCGCAATCTTCTGTTCACTGAAACTTTTTCTCCTTCCTTTGCAAGGAAATGATAGGGTGAGCTATCTTCGAGAACCCTGCGATGAACCTTCTGTAATAACCAGCTAGACCCATAAAGGATCTGACTTCTGTCACATTCCTTGACGCTAACCATCCTCTAATGGCCTCAATCTTCTCAGGATCTACAACTATCCCATCCTTCGAAATAATATGCCCCAAGTAATGGATCTGCTCTCTTAGCACCTGCAACACCATCCTCAGATGATGTTCATGCTCTTCCTCCGACTTGGAATACACCAGAATTTCATCCAAAAAGACTATGACAAACTTGTCCAAATAGTCCCTAAATACACCATTCATCAGACACATAAAAACAACAGGTGCATTTGACAACCCAAATGGCACCACTGTGAACTCGTAATGACCATACCTTGTTCTAAAGGCGGTCTTGTTGATGTCTTCATCCTTTATCCTTACCTGGTGATATCCCGACCTGAGATCTATCTTCGAAAATATCTTCGCATCCTTCAACTGATCGAAGAGGTCATCAATCCTCGACAGAGGATACTTGTTCTTTACAGTCACTTTGTTCAATTGTCTGAAATCAATACACAATCTCAGCGTTCCATCTTTCTTCTTCACGAACAAAATCGGGGCTCCCCAAGGTGACACACTTGGGCGTATATACCCCTTCTTCAGAAGCTCTTCAAGCTGCGATTGTAACTCTTTCAACTCTGACGTACTCATTCTGTAAGGAGCTTTCGACACTGGAGCTGCTCCAGGCATCAAATTTACAGAGAAGTCAATATTTCTCTTCGGAGGCAATTTGTGTACCTCTTGAAATACATTTTCAAACTCTTTTAGTACCACATGGTCTTTGATACCTGGCACCTTATCCTTAAGTGTTTCCTCTACATGGGCTGCAAATAATTGACAACCTTTTCTGAAGCACTTTTTCAGCTGCATTGCTGAGATTTCTCTGATAGCAACAACTCTGGGAATTCCTTGGACTGTTTTCCGATTCCCTTCCTCATTCAGGCAAGTGAATGCCTTGTTACGACAATCCAGGATGGCATGGTGCTGGTCCAACCAGTCCATCCCAATTAAACAGTCATAAGAGCCTAAAGGCAGAATATTCGATTCAACCTTCATGCTCAGTCCATTCATGTCCACAGGACATGACTTAACCAACTCCACGACTTTCCTCTTGGTTCCTGTAGCCAACTGCACTATCTAAGAGTTTTCATGTTTGCTTCTTGACAAATGCAAACTTTCCACCACTCTAGGATCTATATAACTATGGCTAGCCCCTGAATCAATTAAAACAGTAAATGGTCGGTTGTTAATCATACCTTCCACTTCAATCATGTGCGAATGAAATTCAGCTTGCTTGTTGTCCAGGGCCGCATAGATCCTTGGCATTCTACTGTCCATGTCTTCCACTGTTTCAGCTTGTTGAACATTGTGGACAGCTCTCACTTTATCATTTTTGTGGGGGCAATCTCTGTACCTATGGTTTCCTTTACAACCCCAACACTCCATAGGTGTCTGTCTTGGCGTTTGTCCACCCACTTCAGCCTTCCTGGGCCCTCAAAAGGAAGGTGTGCTTCCCTTTTGTCTCTGCTCTTTCTTGAACTTCTTCTTATCTTCCCAAGCCTTCTGGAAGGTAGGCTTTTCTTTTTTTTGTTCATATAAGCATTTCACCCTCCTTATTGTCTCTTCCATGGTTTTTGGGTCATCATATTGAATTTTGTCCCCAATGGAAGGTGGCAATCCACTTAGATAGCTCTGGATCTTGATAGTCTCATCTTTGATGAACGAAACATACTTTAGCAATTCCAAGAAACTACGTTCATACTCATCAATGGTCATGCTGCTTAGCTTGAGTTCAAAGAACTCCTTCATCTTTCTGTCATAGTATCTTTTAGTCAAGTATTTCTTCTCGAAATATCTCTTGAATTCTTTCCAAGTGATATCTTTCTCTCTAATGTGCTGCACCTGCACAAGCTGATCCCACCACATGGATGCTTTTCCTTTCAGTTGATACATCGCAATTCTTCCTTCTGCATGAGAGGAATAATTCTACAATTGGAAATATTTCCTCATGCCAAGCAACTATGTTTCGACATCTTCCTCCTCCTTATGTTTTCCATCAAACGTAGGAGGCTTAATCTTATTCATTTCGCTCTTTAGTTCATCCACTCCAGACCTCCTATGCTTTCTGGTAGGCGATGGGCTTGAACTACTATGTGCTTCCTTACCAGAATGCTTTGGGGAGCGACGACGATGTCTGCTAACACTCCTCGATCTTCTTTTCCTCTTGGGGGTCCCGCGACTCCTTGTTTTGCTTGAGTCACTCTCTTTTTCCAATTTCTTTTCTATTCTTTCCAGACTCTTCAACAACTTCAAGTTGAATTCACCTTATTTATCCCGAGTCTTCCTGAGCTTTCTGCTAACTGTTCGGTGAGTTTGGGCATCTTTCTGCAATTTTTCAATGATTTTCATCATATGCCCTTCTTTATCCATCTCTTTTCCGTGCCCACTAGAGTTCGATCCTTCAACTCCCAAATGGACATCCATTCCTTCTATTTCGTTCTCTAAACTGGAGGCAATCCACGCTGCTTCCATTTCTTTGCACTCTGTGGCAATTCTAATCGGTTCTGGCACTCGTCAAACTTCTGTAATCACGACATGTAGACAACTAGAATTTGTCAGGTCATCTCTTCTTAACAAATTCCACACATTCGAAACCAATCCGATTTAAGAAAATGTTTCGATTTCACGAATTTTCTGAGCTCTGCTCGGCTCTGTAACTTTCTGGTGATAGCCCCCTCTTTCTTAGTCCCTAACCCATTGGATCACGGGCCATGACCAAATGCTAGACCACTAGGTGCTACCCGGCTTTCGGAAAGTTTCAAGGCACACACAACTATCTCTCGGAGTTCCGATTACCGAATTCGCGAAATCGGGTGGATCAACGGTCCACATTTACTCATCCTCCAACGGCTGAAATCCATTGTGGTCTTTCCGTCATCAAAGTTTTTCGGGACTTCGGGACTCGGAGTTTCGGGGTTTCGGACTTGTAGGCTCCCACACTCACTTCCCTCTCCAACTCTCGATTTTCGAACTTCCGACCTTTCTAGCCTCCGGGCCCACAACACAGCTGTCACCAACCACAGTGGTGACATGCAGTGTACTTAAGAAGGTCCATGTTACCTCAAGTGACGTCGTCCGACACTACTGCGTCTGCTTTTCCTTCGGGGCCCACTGGCACGTGGAACAGATCCCATGGGTCCACATCCATCCAAGTGATGTCAACTCGACCCACTACTTCGGCTCTTCGGGATTTCGGGCTTCGGGAGTTTGTGCATCAGCACATTCCACTTCTTCTAACAGTCAAACTCCCGAAATTGCTCTCTGCTCTTATGCTCGATCCAACGAACAAGATCTTTTTCCCAGATCTACGGTGTAGATCTTCTTGGGACTTCGGAGTTTCGGATTTCGGGGTTTTGTGTCTTAGCGCACCCGCTTTTCCCGACAGTCGAACTCCCGAAAGGCTTCTCAGATATCCTCCCGACACCTTCTTCGGATCTAACGGTCGTAAAGGTTTTTCCTTTCTTTCCGAACAGATCCTACGGCTCCAACATCCAAAGTGTTGAGTGCCCTCTCTCTCTGTGGTCAAATACCACACTGACTGCGGTTTTATTCTACTGCTACTCCTCCTGAGCTTCGTAACACGACCAATGTAACCCTTTGGCACTCAGAAACAATCTAAGGTTCGAAATTAGTCCTCTAGATACAATTTCCTCTCGAAACCTTGGGTCCAAAGACCACTTATCCGACCCATCCAGGCTCAGCGTTGAAACCTTGGGCTATGATACCATATTGTAACGTCCCCGACCATCAACCCCAGGACTAGGCAAATGCTACTACGCAGAACATTCTCATACTTATTTATAAAACATGCTTATTAAATCTAATTAACAGATTTAAGCAAACAACACAGAGTAAGCGCGAGATTACTGCTAATATACATCACCAAGGACATTAACAATAACTCGTATGCGCAACAGAATACATGATAACATATAAGCATCACAGACATGCAAAACATACTATTAAGCATAAATTGATACTTATCTTTGAAACTGTGGTAATTCCACCAACTGCGTGCAGACTGTTGAAATTCTGAGGTCCTATGAGGCTGCCATCTAAGGTTTGTCCTTGACCTTAGTATGGCTCTAAGTTTCAACTGTATGGCTGTCTTCTTTTGCTGTTTTAGGACAGCAAACAGTCATGTACTTTCTGCTCAATGTTTTATAGGTTAAGTGCTCTCTTAAGGTGCCCTTGCAAGTGTTTTCTTGTCTCAATGCTAGCACATGCAATATAACTTAAAACACATAACACTACCTCTAGATCTTGAACTTTAAAATGTTGATCTACACTTCTAAACATGCATAAAATTGACACAGGTATTTTTGGTCAACATGACCCTGGATAA